>SJYQ01007275.1:208160-227938 GCA_006410935.1 Redunca redunca
CTTCACTTTCTGCCATAAGGGTGGTGTCATCTGAGGTTATTGATATTTCTCCCAGCAATCTTGATTCTAGCTTGTGCTTCTTCCAGCCCAGCATTTTCATGATGTGCTCTGCATATAAGCTAAATAAGTAGGGTGACAATATACCGCCATGACGTACTCCTTTGCCTATTTGGAACCAGTCTGTTGTTCCATGTCCAGTTCTAACTGTTGCTTCCTGACCTGCATACAGATTTCTCAAGAGGCAGGTCAGGTGGTCTGGTATTTCCATCTCTTTCAGAATTTTCCACAGTTTATTGTGATCCACACAGTCAAAGGCTTTGGCATAGTCAATAAAGCAGAAATAGATGTTTTTCTGGAACTCTCTTGCTTTTTCCATGATCCAGCGGATGTTGGCAATTTGATCTCTGGTTCCTCTGCCTTTTCTAAAACCAGCTTGAACATCAGGAAGTTCATGGTTCATGTATTGCTGAAGCCTGGCTTGCAGAATTTTGAGCATTACTTTACTAGCGTGTGAGATGAGTGCAATTGTGTGGTAGTTTGAGCATTCTTTGGCATTGCCTTTCTTTGGGATTGGAATGAAATCTGACCTTTTCCAGTCATGTGGCCACTGCTGAGATTTCCAAATTAGATGGCATATTGAGTGCAGCACTTTCACAGCATCATCTTTCAGGATTTGAAATAGCTCAACCGGAATTCCATCACCTCCACTAGCTTTGTTCATAGTGATGCTTTCTAAGGCCCACTTGACTTCACATTCCAGGATGTTTGGCTCTAGCTGAGTGATCACATCATCATGATTATCTGGGTTGTGAAGCTCTTTTTTGTACAGTTCTTCTGTGTATTCTTGCCACCTCTTCTTAATATCTTCTGCTTCTGTTAGGTCCAGACCATTTCTGTCCTTTATCGAGTCCATGTTTGCATGAAATATTCCCTTCGTATCTCTAATTTTCCTGAAGAGATCTCTAGTCTTTCCCATTCTGTTCTTTTCCTCTATTTTTTTGCATTGATCACTGAGGAAAGCTTTCTTATCTCTCCTTGCTATTCCTTTGAACTCTGCACTCAGATGTTTATATCTTTCCTTTTCTCCTTTGCTTTTCGCTTCTCTTCTTTTCACATCGATTTGTAAGGCCTCCTCAGACAGCCACTTTGCTTTTTTGCATTTCTTTTCCATGGGGATGGTCTTGATCCCTGTCTCCTGTACAATGTCACGAACCTCCATCCATAGTTAATCAGGCACTCTGTCTGTCAGATCTAGTCCCTTAAATCTATTTCTCACTTCCACTTCTTGCCACCTCTTCTTAATATCTGTTTCTGTTAGGTCTATACCATTTCTGTCCTTTATCGAGCCCATCTTTGCATGAAATGTTCCCTTGGTATCTCTAATTTTCTTGAAGAGATCTCTAGTCTTTCCCATTCTGTTGTTTTCCTCTATTACTTTGCACTGATCGCTGAGGAAAGTGATCATAAGGGATTTGATTTAGGTCATACCTGAATGGTCTAGTGGTTTTACCCACTTTCTTCAATTTCAGTCTGAATTTGGCAATAAGGAATTCATGATCTAAGCCACAGTCAGCTCCTGGTCTCATTTTTGCTGACTGTATAGAGCTTCTCCATCTTTGGCTGCAAAGAATATAATCAATCTGATTTTGGTGTTGACCATTTGCTGATGTCCATGTGTAGAGTCTTCTCTTGTGTTGTTGGAAGAGGGTGTTTGCTATGACCAGTGCGTTCTCTTGGTAAAACTCTATTAGCCTTTGCCCTGCTTCATTCCGTATTCCAAGGCCAAATTTGCCTGTTTCTCTAGGTGTTTCTTGACTTCCTAATTTTGCATTCCAGTCCCCTATAATGAAAAAGACATCTTTTTTGGGTGTTAGTTCTAAAAGGTCTTGTAGGTCTTCATAGAACTGTTCAGCTTCTTCAGGGTTACTGCTTGGGGCATAGTCTTGGATTACCATCATATTGAATGGTTTGCATTGGAAATGAACAGAGATCATTCTGTCATTTTTGAGATTGCATCCAAGTATTGCATTTCAGACTCTTTTGTCGATCCATGATGGCTATTCCATTTCTTCTAAGGGATTCCTGCCCACAGTAGTAGATATAATGGTCCTCTGAGTTAAATTCACCCATTCCAGTCCATTTTAGTTCACTGATTCCTAAAATGTCGACATTCACTCTTGCCATCTCGTTTGACCACTTATAATTTGCCTTGATTCATGGACCTGACATTCCAGGTTCCTATGCAATATGGCTCTTTACAGCTTTGGACCTTGCTTCTATCACCAGTCCCATCCACAACTGGGTGCTGTTTTTGCTTTGGGTTCATCCCTTCATTCTTCCTGGAGTTATTTCTCCACTGATCTCCAGTAGCATTTGGGCACCTACCGACCTGGGGAGTGCCCCTTTCAGTATCCTATCATTTTGCCTTTTCATACTGTTCATGGGGTTCTCAAGGCAAGAATATGAAGTGGTTTGCCATTCCCTTCTCCGGTGGACCACATTCTTTCAGACCTCTCCACCATGACCCTCCCGTCTTGGATGACCCCTCACGGCATGGCTTGGTTTCATTGTGTTAGACAAGGCTGTGGTCTGTGTGATCAGACTGGCTAGTTTTATGTGATTATGGTTTCAGTGTGTCTGCCCTCTGATGCCCTCTCGCAACACCCACTGTCTTACTTGGGTTTCTCTTACCTTGGACGTGGGGTATCTCTTCACGGCTGCTCCAGCAAAGCACAGCTGCTGCTCCTTGCCTTGGATGAGGGGTGTCTCCTCACAGCCGCCCCTCCTGACCTTGAACGTAGAGTAGCTCCTCTCAGCCCTCCTGCACCTGCACAGCCGCCACTCCTTGGATGTGGGTTTTCAGCTCTTCCTAAAAATCAGGAATGGATGTGGATATTGAATTACATTTCTTGGGGTGCTGATCTAGTAGTTTTTTTACTCTGTTAATGTGATCTCATATTAGTTTCTTACTACTGGCTATCTGCCTGCAATGCAGGATGCCAGGTTCAGTTCCTAGATTGGGAAGATCTCCTGGAGGAGGAAATGGCAACCCACTCCAGTATTCTTGCCTGGAAGATCCCATGGACAGAGGAGCCTGGCAAGCTATAGTCCATGGGGTCGCAAGAGTCAGACATGACTTAGTGACTAAACCACCACCACTGGGCTAGCCTGGCATTCAGGGAACCAACTCTTGGTCATGATGTATTATTTTAAAATTTACTCAAAATATGTTTTTGCTAATATTCTGTTAAATATTTTAGAATGAATTTTATTAAAGTATTTCTCTACAGTTTTCTACTTTTGTTCTAAATGTTTTTGTATAAATATGTGTAGAGCTGATAAAGAAAAATTTGGAAGGTTCTTTTCTTGCTCCTTTGTTACTTTATTCTTTCCCTTATTTTTTTATTGCTTGCTCTGAGTATTGCATTTTACATACATAACTGATCACTGGTTTTGGCATTTTTACAAGTTCAAGTGATGTGCGAGAATCTTATTTCCCTCTGTCTCTTTACCACCCTCCATTTATAATTGTTTAAATATTTCCTGTATATACTTTGAGAATCACATCAGATGATGTTATAATTTTTGCTCCAATCCTCAAACTTAATTTAGAAAAGTTGAACAAAGAAGGCTACATCTTTGCTTTCACCCATACGTTTTTGTTGTATTCTCTTCTGTCTTGAAATTCTAAGATTCCTTATTTTATTGTGTTTTTCTGTTTCAAGGACTCTCTTTGAACATTGTTTAGGGTAGGTGCTTATAATATTTCATTTTCTTTACCTGATAATATTTTCATTTTCCCTGCATTTCTGAAGGACAGGTTCACTGAATATAGAATTACAGAATAAATATATACTAAATAACTATCAAATTATAGTTATTTTCTTTCAGCGCTTGGAAACTGTTGTGTCAACTTCCTTCTGGTCTTCATGGTTTCTGATGAGAAATCTGCTGTGATTTGAATGATTTATACCCTATTGATAGTTATTATTTGTGTCTTGCTGCTACAAGAATTTTTCCTTTGTTTTTTTGTTTTTAAGTTTGATTATGACATGCACTGATAATGAATTTCTTTGGGTTTATCCTGTATTGTGTTGCTTAGCTTTTAAAATCTGTATGCTTATGTCTTTTACTGAATCTGAGAAATTTTCAGTCATTATTTATTTGAATGCTGTTTCAGCCCCCTCTTTTTCTTCTTTTTACTTGGAACTCAAATGACACAAATGTCAGCACTTTCATTAGACTCCTATAGGCCCCTGAGGTTTTGGTTTGCTCATGGTTTTCTCTTTGTTGTTTAGACTGGACAATTTTTACTGTATTAATTTCCAGATCGTGAATTCTTTACTCTGTCATCTCCATTTTGTTGTTGAGAGAAACAGCGTAAAACTCCACTGAGTTTTAAAATTTTGGTTATTGTATTTTTTAATTCTAAGATTTCTATTTGGTTTTCCTGTATGTCTTTATTACTTTGCTGAAACTTTTTCACATTTTCATTTATTTCAAGCATGTTTGTAACTGTTTCTTGAGGCATTTTAAAAATTGAGAACTGCTTTAAAATGCTTGTCAAGAAGCAAATAACAAAATGAAAGTAGAAATGAATAAAAGTGAAAGCAAAAACAATAAGAAAAGGCAATGAAATGAGCTGATTCTTTGAAAAGAGTCAATAAAGTGGAAAGACTTAAAAAGATAATATACAATAATCAATATCAAGAATGACATAGGTACTACAATTACAGACCTTGAATCTTTTAAAAAGACAGTAAGAGAATACTATAAACAACTTAATTTCATAAATTCAATAACTCAGAAGAAATGGACCAATTCCTTGAAAATTGAAACCTACTGCTGCTGCTAAGTCACTTCAGTCGTGTCCGACTCTGTGCGACCCCAGAGACAGCAGCTCACCAGGCTCCCCTGTCCCTGGGATTCTCCAGGCAAGAACACTGGCGTGCGTTGCCATCTCCTTCTCCAATGCATCAAAGTGAAAAGTGAAAGTGAAGCTGCTCAGTCCTGTCTGACTCTTCGCTACCCCATTGACTGCAGCTTACCAGGCTCCTCTGTCCATGGGATTTTCCAGGCAAGAGTACTGGAGTGGGTTGCCATTGCCTTCTCCAACCGACTACCACTACTTAGCGAATGTTAAGTAGATAACTTGAGTAGTACTGTACCTATAAAAGAAATGAGTTTCTAATTAGAAAGCCCGCAAAAAGGAAATATGCTATCCCATACAGTTTAACTTGTAAGAATTACCAAACATGTTTAAAAGTTAACACCAATTTAACACAATCTCTTCCAGCAAGATAAGAAGGTGAAAACATTTCTGAAACCAGAATTGCCTCAAAAATGACCACAAATACAGTACAAGAAAATACAATCATCTATCAAAATCTCCCATGACTTTGTTGCAAAATTCCTCAATTGAATGCTAATTGAACCAAGCATTGTGTTTTTTTTAATTACATACCATTACCACATGTGATTATTCCTGCTATGTGAGACTGGATCACTGTTTGAAAATCAATTACATTAAGCAATGACACCCCACTCCAGTACTCTTGCCTGGAAAATCCCATGGACGGAGGAACCTGGTAGGCTGCAGTCCATGGGGTCGCTAACAGCTGGGCATGACTGAGTGACTTCATTTTCACTTTTCACTTTCATGCATTGGAGAAGGAAATGGCAACCCACCCCAGGATTCTTGCCTGGAGAATCCCAGGGACAGGGGAGCATGGTGGGCTGCTGTCTCTGGGGTCGCACAGAGTTGGACATGACTGAAGCGACTTAGCAGTAGCAGCAGCAGCAGCAACCATATGAACAAGTTAAGAAAAAGTATATATGATTTATCAATCAATGCAGGAAGAGCATTGGACAAAATCTAACAAAGACATTATAAAAACTCATCAATCTAGTAATAGAGGGAAATCCTTAAACTTAATGAAAAGCACCTACAAAGTAACCTAACATCATAGTTAAAGGAAAGACAATGCTTTCCCCCTAAGACTGATCGAGGCAAGGGTGTCTCCTCTGAGCACTGTTATTCTGACCACCTGGCAACATGGCATTGGAGATCCTAACTGCTATAAGACGACAGTAAAAAGAAACAAAAGGCTCACAGATTGAAAAGGCAGGAAAAAACTCCTTATTTTCTGATAACATTATCTATGTGAAAAATACTAATGAATCTACAAAATCCTCACAGAATTTTACCACATATGAATTCATCAGGTCAGAGGACATAAAATCATCATACAAAGAATTAACTGAAATTCTACTTATTAAAAATGAACATGTAGAAACAAATTTAAAGCATGATGCCATTTCTAATTTTCCAATAAAATGAAAAACTTAGCTATAAGTGTAACACATTCAGGGTCTGTATACTGAAATTTGCAAAATTCCAAGGAAAGAAATAGAGAAAGACTTAAAAAATAGAAGTCCTATGTTCATGGATTGGAAGACTCAACTTAGTAAAGATGTTGATTCTCTGCAAACTGATCTCTAGTTTTAATAAAGTTTCTATCAAACCACCACTTAATTTTATTTGTTTTTGTGGACATCAACAAGCTTTTTGTAAAATCTATATGGGAAGTTATGGCAGTACAATAGGTAAAACAACCTTGAAAAGAATAAAGTGGGAGGAAAAACTTTACCTGATAATAAAAATAGGAAAAGGAGTACGTCAAGGCTGTAT
Organism: Redunca redunca; assembly: GCA_006410935.1. Lineage (NCBI taxonomy): Eukaryota > Metazoa > Chordata > Mammalia > Artiodactyla > Bovidae > Redunca > Redunca redunca. The sequence goes on from SJYQ01007275.1 coordinate 214,852, forward strand.
ACTGTCACCCTGCTTATTTAACTTATATGCAGAGTACACCATGAGAAAAGCTGGAATCAAGATTGCCGGGAGAAATATCAATAACCTCAGATATGCAGATGACACCACCCTTATGGCAGAAAGTGAAGAGGAACTAAAAAACCTCTTGATGAAAGTGAAAGTGGAGAGAGAAAAGGTTAGCTTAAAGCTCAACATTCAGAAGACTGAGATCATGGCATCCGGTCCCATCACTTCATATAGATGGGGAAACTGTGGAAACAGTGTCAGACTTTATTTGGCGGGGCTCCAAAATCACTGCAGATGGTGACTGCAGCCATGAAATTAAAAGACACTTAGTCCTTGGAAGGAAAGTTATGACCAACCTAGAAAAGCATATTCAAAAGCAGAGACGTTACTTTGCCAACAAAGGACCATCTAGTCGAGGCTATGGTTTTTCCAGTGGTCATGTATGGATGTGAGAGTTGGACTGTGAAGAAAGCTGAGTGCCGAAGAATTGATGCTTTTGAACTGTGGTGTTGGAGAAGACTCTTGAGAGTCCCTTGGACTGCAAGGAGATACAACCAGTCCATTCTGAAGGAGATCAGTCCTGGGTGTTCATTGGAAGGACTGATGCTAAAGCTGAAACTCCAGTCCTTTGGCCACCTCATGCAAAGAGTTGACTCACTGGAAAAGACTCTGATGCTGGGAGGGATTGGGGGCAGGAGGAGAAGGGGACGACAGAGGATGAGATGGCTGGATGGCATCACCAACTCGATGGACGTAAGTTTGAGTGAACTCTGGGAGTTGGTGATGGACAGAGAGGCCTGGCATTCTGCGATGCATGGTGTAGCAAAGAGTTGGACACGACTGAGTAACTGAACTGAGCTGAACTGAACTGAAACCTTACTACGTAGCTTTACAGTAATCAGGACAGAGTGGTATTGGTAGAGGGATGTCTGTGTGTATGTGTGTGTGTGCTCAGTTGCTCAGTCATGTCTGACTGTTTGTGACCTCATAGACTATAGCCCACCAAGCTCTTCTGTCCTTGGAATTATCCAGGCAAGAATACTGGAGTGGGGAGCCATTCCTGATAACTTACGGTGAGCGGTGTCAGATTCATGACCTCTGAAGAAGAGAAATTAGCTTTGGGACCAGAGACAAGGCTTTAGGCACTTAGAGCTTCATGTGGCAAAAGTTTTATCACAGTGAAAAAGGGATAGAGAGAGACACAGAATCAGAAGGGGCAGAGAGCACCCCACTGGCTTGTCTTATCAAGGTTTTTTACATACTTTTTCAGTTGGTTACTAACAACAGAAAGGTCTTACCAGACCCACTCCCACAACATGCATCTTAAGATAACAGGATTAGTCAGAAGGTTCTTAAGAAGGAGAAACGTGTCCTTGAGCAAGATACATTGTTGTTATATAACTGTTTGTACAGAGTTTAAGGAAAAACATACCCCTCAGTAAGATGAGTTGTTTTATTGTGTAATCATTAGCTCTGGGCTTAAAGAAAGTTAGTCTTAAAAGAAATAGATTGTTGCCATAACAACTCAGAGTTTAAGAAAAAAAATCTTGACTAAGAAGAGGTAAGAGGGTAAGTGAAGTCACTCAGTAGTGTCTGACTCTTTGCAACCCCATGGACAGTAGCCTGCACCAGGCTCCTCCATCCATAGGACTTTCTAGGCAAGAGTTCTGGAGTGGGTTGTCACTTCCTTCTCCAGGGAATCTTTCCAACCCAGGGATTGAACCCAGGTCTCTCGCATTGTAGACAGACGCTTTAATGTCTGAGACACCAGGAAAGTTCGACTAAGAAGGAGAGTAGGAAAAAACGTTTGTCCTTTGCTCCTCCTCAAGAGCATCAGACTCCTTATCCACCTACCTAAGAATTAGCTCTCTCATTCTCTTCTCCAGATGATGTTCATGACCCAGGGATTGAACCTGGATCTCTGCATTGCAGGTGGATTCTTTACCATCTGAGCCACCAGGGAAGCCTGGCAGGGGATAGACACATAGATTAACGGAACCAAAGAGGGATCCCAGAAATTTATCTATACAAATATGTCCAACTTATTTTGACAAAGGTGAAAAGCCATTCAAACAAGGAAAGATAGCATTTTCAAGAAAATGTGCTAGAGAAACGAGACATTAAATGACCTCAACTCAAATATCATGTCTATATGAATCACAGATTTAAAAGTGTTAAGTAAAAACTGTTAGAGAAAAAAAAAATGGGAGAAAGTCTTGAGGTTCTTGTGCTCAGACAAAGAATTCTTACACTTGACATCAAGAACCCAGGTCTCCTACATTGCAGGCAGATGCTTTAACCTCTGAGCTACCAGGGAAGCTCAAAAGTATGATCCATAAGAGAAAAATATTGATAAATTATACCTCATCAAAATTAAAATGTTTGCTCTGTAAAAGACTTTGTTAAGAGGATGAAAAGGCAAGCATATCTACAGACTAAGAAAAAGTTTTGCAAATCATATATTTGTCAAGGGACTTGTATGCAGAATATATAAAGAACACACAAAATTCAATATCAAGAAAACAATTGAATTAGAAAATGGGGAAAGTTATGAACAGATATTTCTATTCATGAGGATATATAGATGGAAAATAAGCACAGGAAAAGATGTTCAATATCAGTAGTCATTTGAATTTACAAATTCAAACCACAATGAGATATTACTACACACCTTCCAAAATAATTAAAATAAAAAATATTGATAATACCAAATGTTGGTGAGGAGGCAGAGAGACTTCATCACTCATTTATTGCTTGTAGGAATGTAAAATAACCATCCACTCCAGAAAACAGTTTAGCAATTAAAAAACAAAAAACAAACTAAAGAGGTAACTACCATATGAATCACAAACTACGTTTGAGCATTTATCCCTGAGAAATCGAAGCTTCAATTCACACAAAAATGTATATATAAGTGTGCACAGTAGATTTGTCAATAATGACTCCAACTGGGGCTAAGAAGAGGAAGTTCGTCGCTGATGGCATCTTCAAAGCTGAACTGAATGAGTTTTTCACTGAGGAGCTGGCTGGCTGAGGTGAGGTCCATGTTATACCAACTAGGACAGAAATCATTATCTTGGCCACCAGGACACAGAATGTTCTTGGTGAGAAGGGCCAGTGGATTCTGGGAATTGACTGCTGTGGTTCAGAAGAGATTTGGCTTCCCTGATGGCAGTGTGTAGAGCTTTATGCTGAAAAGGTAGCCACAGGAGGTCTGTGTGCCATTGCCCAGGCAGAGTCTCTGTGTTACAGACTGGTCGGTCCTCCACCCTCCTGTGTGGCGGGCCTGCTGTGGTACGCTGCAGTTCTTCCTGGACAGTGGGGCCAAAGGCTGTGAGGCGGTAGTGTCTGGGAAACTCTGAGGACAGAGGGCTGAATCCACGCATGGCTAAGTCCACCGCAGATGGCCTCATGAGCCACAGTGGGGACCTGTTAACTACTCTGTTGAGCCTGCCATGCGCCCTGTGCTCCTCAGACAGGGTGTGCTGGGCGTCAGGGGAAAGAGCATGCTGCCTTGGGACCCAATTAGAAAGAGTGGCCCTCAGAAGCCTCTTCCACCTTTGTGGAAGCCAAAGGTGAAACACTGCCTGCCACCCTCGTCTCTAAACAGAAGAGTGGGAAGCCTGAGCCGCCCGCATGCCCCAGCTGGTACCCACAGCAAAATAGGTCTCCTTGGCCACTGGATCTGGAGTTTGGATGCTGCTCTATAAAGATGTTTAATAAAAAAATTTTTTAAAGAAAAAAAATAATAACTCCAACTGGAAACAATTCAGTTCTTCAATGGATGAATGGTTAAACAAATTTGTACATCTGTATCATGGAAATCTATTCAGTAATAAAAAGGAATAAATTACACACAACAACCAGGATAGATCTTAAGGAAATTATGCTGAGTGAGAAAAACCAATCTCCAAAAGTTACATACTGAATGATTCCATTTCTATAATATTCTTGAAAGTGAAAGTCGCTTAGTCGAGTCTGACTCTTTGCGACCCCGTGGAATCTCCAGGGATCTCCAGTAATCTCCCGGCTAGAACACTGGAGTGGGTAGCCTTTCCCTTCTCCAGGGGATCTTCCCAACCCAAGGGGGTCCAACCCAGGTCTCTTAAACTAATGTGATTATAGACGTGAGAAATAAGTGAGTGGTTTCTAGGAGTTAGGATTTGAGGGAGGGTTGGTTCCAAAAGGGTAGCCCAAGGGAGCCTTGCGGTGATGGAGCAGTTCTGGATCTCAAGATGCTAGATGCACAAAACTCCTATGTGACAAATTTCATAGAACCACACACACACACACACAGGCATGCACATGGTTGTTTATAAAACTGGCAACACCTTAATAAACTCTGTGGGTTGTACTAATGTCAATGTCATGGATCTGATATTATAGTCATGCAAAATGCTACCTTTGTGGGATTAGAGGTAGAGTACATAGGACGTACTATACGTTTTTCCCTACGTATTGTAAATCTTCTTCCAAATTAGTTTCTTAAATTTCCTTGTCACATAATTCCAACTTCTGAATCTTCTTAAAATTGGTATTTTCTCATTCAAGTTGAGATTTTTCTGACAATGATTTTCAACTGAATCCTGAACACTGTGAGTACTGTGTAGCTTTTATTCAGGTCTTCTGTCTTACCAGTGCCTACTTACTACCTGCTGGAGGTGGAAGTCCAGCAACCCTACCTTGCCTGTGCTGACACCCAGGGACAGAAGGTGCCTTATTACTCTAAGAGCTCAGGGTCCCCACTAGATGTTCGCTGACACAAACACCACCCTGGTGCTTCCATACTCCCACTGACACTGCAGAGTGGGATAAGGACTCACTGTAGTTGGGAGGCTATAAAAGTCTCGGCTCCCCACTCCAACGTCTCTGACGCCACCAACCCACTGCGGGTGGGGGTGTGTCTTGTCACAACTTGTGAGCATCTAGGCCCCTCTTATATTTTGGCTACAGGAGTAGGGTGAGGTGCTTGTTTTTTCCACAGCACTTGACCGGAGTAGGGGAGGTATCACCTAGAAGTCCTGTTCTAGACAGAGCAGGCTTTTGGAGGGCTGTCTGTGTTGTCGTTATTTCTGGATTGCTGGCTTCTCCAGCTCCCACTGTTGGACACAGGAGGCAGAAAGAAAACCCGAGGAACCTGCCTCTGTGTTGTTCTTTGGTCCTATGGTCCCAGCCAGCCTGACTGCTTTTCTCCACCTCTCAGTGTCTTCTTGTGCTTATTTGATGTATAGTATCCAGAGGTTATAACTGTGCTTAGTGGGAAGAACAGGGAGAAGTGCATTTACTCCATCTTTTCCAGAAGACTTTTATTTCATGTTAATTCCATTTATTTCATTGATATAATATTTATATTTGTTATAAATTCTCTGTAATCTTATTTTCAGTTTTTAAAAAAATTTGTATTGGGGTAGAGTTGACTTTAGTTTCTGCTGTACAGCAAAGTGAATCAGTTTTATATATCCACTCTTTTTTGGATGTTTTTCCCATATAGGTCATTACAGAGTATTGAGTAGAGTTTCCTATGCTACATAGCAGTTAGCTATTGGGCTTCCCTGGTTGTTCAGATGGTAAAGAATCCACCTGCAAAGCCGGAGACCTGGATTCTATCCCTGAGTTGGGAAGACCCCCTGGAGAAGGGAACGGCTATGCACTCCAGTATCCTGTCCTGTAGAATTCCATGGACAGAGGAGCCTGGCTGGCTACAGTCCAGGGGGTCACAAAGAGCTGGACACAACTGAACAACTTTCACTTTCACTTTACTGGATTGGCCAAAATGTTTGTTTGGGTTTTTGTACGATATTATAAACCTGAATGAATGAACTTTTTGGCCAAGCCACAATATTTTATATATAGTAGTGTGTATATGTGGAGAAGGCAATGGCTCCCCACTCCAGTACTCTTGCCTGGAAAATCCCATGGACAGAGAAGCCTGGTGGGCTGCAGTCCATGGGGTCGCTAAGAGTCGGCATGACTGAGTGACTTCACTTTCACTTTTCACTTTGATGCATTGGAGAAGGAAATGGCAACCCACTCCAGTGTTCTTGCCTGGAGAATCCCAGGGACAGGGGAGCCTGGTGGGCTTCCATCTATGGGGTCACACAGAGTCAGACACGACTGAAGCAACTTAGCAGCAGCAGCAGCAGCAGCAGTGTGTATATGTCAATCCCAATGCCCCATTTTATCCTTCTCCCCCATTCCCATCCCTAATAACCATAAAATTGTTTTCTACATCATAACTCTATTTCTGTTCTGGAAATAAGTTACTTTGTACATTTTTTAAGATTCCATATACAAGCAATAGCATATGATATTTCTCTTTCTCTGACTTACTTCACTCAGTATGACAATCTCTAGGTCCATCCATATTGCTGCAAATGGCATTATTTTGTTCTTTTTATGCCTGAGTAATATTCCATTGTATATATGTACCACATCTTTATCCATTCCTCTGTCGACGGACATTTAGGCTGCTTCTCTCTCCTGTCTACCGTAAATAGTGCTTCACTGAACATTTGGGTGCATGTATTTTTATGAATAATGATTTTCTTTAGATTTATCCCTTGTAGTGGGATTGTGAGGTTATATGGTACTTCTGTTTTTAGTTTTTTAAAGGGATCTCTATAATGTTCTCTATTGTGGCTGTACCAATTTACATTCTCACTAGCAGTTTAGGAGGGTTCCCTTTTCTCCACACCCTCTCCAGCATATATTGTTTGAAGATATTTTGATGGTGGCCACTCTGGTGGTGCTAGTGGTAAAGAACCCACCTGCCAATGCAGGAGACTTAACAGAGGTGGGTTCAATACCTGGATTGGGAAGATTCCCTGGAGGAGAGAGGGCATGGCAACCCACTCTAGTATTTTTGCCTGGAGAATCCCATGGACAGAGGAGCCAGGTGGGCTACAATCCATGGGGTCACAAAGACACTGAAGCAACTTAGCAGGTAGGTACCCTCTCTGACCAATGTGAGCTGATCACCTCATCGGAGTTTTGATTTGCATTCCGCTACTAATTAGTGATATTGAGCATCTTTGCATGTGCTTTGTGGCTATCTTTGGGAAAGTGTCTATTTAGATCTTCTGCCCATTTTTTGATTGGGTTGTTTGTTTTTGTTATTGAGCTGCATGAGCTGTTGTATATTTTGGAGATTAATCCCTTATTGGTCACTTCATTTGCAGATATGTGGTTGCCTTTTCACTTTGTATATGGTTTGCTGAATTCTCCCTCCTTTCCTATCTTCTGTTAAAAAAAAAATTAATAAACAGAAACCTCAGTTAAATAGGATAGGAGACCAGAAGGGGGAGCTCTCACATCCTATGATGACATCAGGGCCCTGTTGGGACCTGACTTGAGCCATGACAGGCTCAACAGGCCACACTAGGCCTAAGCCTCAGGTTCTTGTAAGCATGAGTCATAATTCTAGGAAGGTCCCCGATGACACCAAGGTCCCCAATGACCCAAGGTTGAGTCAATCAAGGTTAAGTCAAACACCATGATGACCCAAGGTTGAGTCAATCACCACACACCAACTAAACTATTGCTCAGACAAAAGACCACCTGTATATAAGCAGCTGTAATTCAAAGCTCGGGGCTCTTGTCAAGACTCCACTGCGCTGGATGAGATGGGAGCCCTAGCCTGGGCTAGTAATAAAACCCCTTTTATGTTTTTGCATTGCTGTGGACGTCTTATTCTCTCAGTTTTGGGGACTCGGACTCTGGGCATAACAGGCCCAACAAGAAGAAAGACCTGATAAGAACTGGTCAAATTTTTAAACTGCACAGAAGAAAATGCTAAGCTAAAAATCAGTGAAAAAATGGAGAGGACATTTCTGCAGTACCTTAGGTTTGAGACAAAGACCCACCAAGCTCTCAGAGGAAAGGTCAGAAGCAGTTTCCATGTTTACATTCTAGGGCCTGAGGTGAGCCAGATATAGACTGATCCTTAAGCTGTTTCCAAGGGATACACTTTAAATATAAGTACATAGAAAGTTTGAACTAGAATCATGGAAAATAATTTACCACAGAAAAATTTTCCAAAACTAAAATGCAAATTCACTGTAGTAGAAGACTAAAACTCACCTCTTTTAATAACAGAAGCAGCAGACCACAAAATATTTTTAAAAAGATTCAGGTACAGATGATCTGAATAAGACAATCAAAAAACTTGATCTAATTAACATATTGAGAACATCTGGTAAAATGTTAACATTCTCATCAAATATACAAATCAAAATCGACTACATGCTGGGCCAGAAAGAAAGCCACAGTATATTTCTTTGTGACAGGACAGAGTATGTTTTTCTTCATAGAAAACAGTAACTATATTAGAAAATGTCCAGCTGCCTAGAAATTAAAGATATAGTTATAAATAACCCAGGTTCAAAAATTACAAACAAAAATTTGAAAATATTTTTAAATTATCTTGTTGGTTTATTTTTGGCTGTGCTGGGCCTTCGCTGCTGCATGTGGACTCTCTCTGGTTGTGGTAAGTGGGCCTCTCATTGTGGGGGCTTTTCTTATTGTGGCTCGTGGGCTCATTTGCCCTGAGGCATGCAGGATCTTCCTGGACCAGGGATTGGATCCGTGTCCCCTGCATTGGCAGGCGCACTCTCAACCAATGGACCAGCCAGGAAGCCCCTGAAAATATTGTAAAATGGATGATAAAGCAGGGGCTGAAGGACAGACAAAGACAAATGAAACAGAACAGACTCCACGAAATCACCAACATAGATCTAGGGACCTGTGTCACACGGCAATAGGAAGTGATGGTAGTGTATCAGTTAGTGTCCAGTCGGGAACAGAAACCACACGTGATTTAAACAAGGGAAGTTTAATATAAAGCTATACTATTAAGCCATGATAAAAGAGAAAATATAACTTACAACAGAACCCTAGGACTGAGGAAGAGTGCCCAAGGAGGAATAAACTGGAAAGTGTTATCAACCATGGTCCTTGGACTCTAATCAGTAGAAATGAAGAGGCCTGAAGACCAATTCAGGTAAGACTTCACCGTGAGAACATGCTAACAGGTGCCTAACTGGGTCTTGGAGGAGAGTGGGCTGGTTCTTTAAATGGGCTGAGGGTGGGGCATTGGTGGGCCTAGCCAGAGGAATGCTTTAGGTGGTCTTCTCACACCCTCGTGGTGGTGCTGTAAACAGGAATCATGCTCTTGGCACTTAGAAGGGGTAGTTGATTTGTGGCCTTTTGGAATCTTATTGCTCATGATTGCCCCATTCGCACCTACATACAGTTATTTGAGTCCCTTGTAGCTTCTCGGTTTTCCATTGGTGGAGTATAGATGAAGGAGACATCTGTGTGCAAGTGCAAGCATTCCAGTAGAGGGTCCCAGGTCCCAGCCTAGCTCCCACCCCTGGCAGAGAAGTTCCCGGCCTTGCCTAGAGCAGAGCTGGACCACGGTTGCTGAGCCAGCAGAAAGCAACCCTGGGAGGCAGACGAGTCACAGCTTGAAGCTGGGAGGGAAGCGTGCAGGAGGAGCAGAGGTGCTGACGCAGATGGGAGGCCAGGACTGTGCCGTCTCCAAGAAGGCCGTGGGGAGAGGAGAAGCAGGCCGGGCTGGGGTTGCCACGTTGCCAAAGAAAACGTGTCCTGGCCATGTGGCTTCGGTGAGCATCCCTGGGTGTCCCCCCTCGCAGTGCTGACTCAGTGCACAGCCCCTCGAAGGCACAGGACAGCCCTTTCCCCTGTTGGTCTCCCTTCAGCTGTCTCTCTGCTGAGAAAGGTTACCCCCTCTCTCTTGCTCTCTTAGTCACTCAGCTGTGTGGACTCTTGCAACCCCATAGATTGTAGCCCACCAGGCTCTTCTGTCCATGGGAGTCTCCAGGTGAGAATATTGGAGTGGGTTGCCATTTTTTTCTCCAGGGGATCTTCCCAACCCAGGGATCGAACCCAGGTGTGCTGCATTGCAGGCAGATTCTTTACCGAATAAGCTATGAGGGAAGCTGAAGGTTACCATGCTGCTGCTGCTAAGTCGCCTCAGTTGTGTCCGAGTCTGTGAGACCCCATAGATGGAAGCCCACCAGGCTCCTCCATCCCTGGGATTCTCCAGGCAAGAACACTGGAGTGGGTTGCCATTTCCTTCTCCAATGCATGAAAATGAAAAGTGAAAGTGAAGTCGCTCAGTTGTGTCCGACCCCGTGGACTGTAGCCTATGAGTCTCCTCCATCCATGGGATTTCCCAGGCAAGAGTACTGGAGTAGGGTGCCATTACCTTCTCCGGAAGGTTACCATGGTGCCCCCTTAACGGAGAGCTGCCTAAAGAGCTCTGTCTGCTGTTGCAGAGAGCACTGCAAGGTGCACTGGGGGCTGAGAGGCGATGAACTGATAACTGGTACAATTACTTTTGGTAAATAGTACTAGTTCAGTTGCAGATACATATGGAAAATGTATCTTTGCCCATTCCTGCACTATGTGCAAAATTAATTCTATAGACAATGAATCTAAATGTTAAAGATAAGAAGGAAACATAAATTTTTTAGAAAGATTTCTAGATTTCAGAGCCCTCTTTAGCTTTTCAGAATGTTTTCTAGATTTTAAGAAGAAAACATAGGCTATATCATCATTACTTGGTAATAGTCAAGTATTTCTTAAGAGGATATGAAAAGCACTAATAAAAGTAAAATTTCTTAAATTAGACTGTGTTAAGATTTAAGGGCTTCCCTGGTGGCTCAGAGGTTAAAGCGACTGCCTGGTATGCGGGAGACCGGGGTTCGATCCCTGGGTCGGGAAGATCCCTTGGAGAAGGAAATGGCAACCCACTCCAGTACTCTTGCCTGGAGAATCCCATGGAGGGAGGAGCCTGGTAGGCTATAGTCCATGGGGTCGCAAAGAGTCGGACACAACTGAGCGACTTCACTTCACTTAAGATTTAAAACACCTGTTCTTCAAAACCCTGGTGGCTCCATGGTAAAAAATCCACCTGCCAGTGCAGGAGGCACAGGAGACAAGGGGTTGGATCCCTGATCCTGGAAGATCCCATGTGCGGCCCCACAAAGCGACTAAGCCCCTTCACCACAGCTTTTGGGCCTGTCCTCTGGAGCCGGGAGCTGCAGATTAGGAGCCCATCTGCTATATCTGCTGACGCCCGAGTGCCCCAGAGCCCATGCTCTGCAGGAGAAACTGCTGCAGTGAGAAGCCCTTGCACCACAACTGGAGAGCAGCCACCGCTTGCTGCAACTAAAGAAACGCCCGGGCAGCAACAAAGACTCAGCACAGTCAGAAATAAATGAATACAGTGACCCAGTTCCATAGCAGAGCTGGGCTCGGAAGTGACAGCACTTAGCCTAGGACCTTCCCTATTTCATGTGAAGTTTGTACTAATAACACCAAAGTCATCCCTAGCACCATATATTTTTATTTGAAGATAAATAAAATTTCAAGTTTATTTTCTCAATGTAGGTGAGTTCTATTTGAAGAAGATCCTGCTACTGGGAACTTAACTGAAGGGGAAATCTGGGCAATTTCCAAACTTCACTCTAGGAAAACTTCCCTTGCAGCTTTCCCTTTAAAGGGTCATAGTCCCACTGTACTTTTAAAAACACAGTTCAGTTAGGAAGAATTCAGTCTACAAACAGATTTTTCAGAAATGTTTGGATGCATCAACCTATGTACACCTTTGTTCTGATCCCTTTTTTTCTCTGTTGAGTATCTTCCATTCTAAAAATAAGCCACATGGTAGTATGAGATTGGTTTGGTCACTGGGCACAGTATTTGAATCAATTATAACAAGATAAGTAGTAGTTACGATCAACTTTATTGTTGTATTTAAAAACTGTCCTTTTATACAAGACAAAGAACGTGGGCTCAGATTATGTATTAATATTGGCTTGAACACATGTATCTAATTCCTTCTCAAAAGTTCACTAAAACTAAAATAGCAGATTTCTTTTTTTTTAAATATAAATGTATTTATTTTAACTGGAGGCTAATTACTTTACAATATTGTGTTGGTTTTGCCATACACCGACATGAATCCACCACAGGTGTATTCATGTTCCCCATCTGGAACCCCCTCCCACCTCCCTCCCCATACCATCCCTCTGGGTCATCCTAGTGCACCAGCCCTGAGCATCCTGTATCATGCATTGAACCTGGACTGGTGATCCATTTCACATATGATATTATACATGTTTCAGTGCCATTCTTCCAAATCATCCCACCCTTGCCCTCTCCCACAGACTCCAAAAGACTATCCTATACATCTGTGTCTCTTTTGCTGTCTCGCATACAGGGTTATCGTTACCATCTTTCTAGATTCCATATATATGGGTTAGTATACTGTGTTGGTGTTTTTCTTTCTGGCTTCCTTCACTCTGTATAATAGGCTCCAGTTTCATCCACCTTATTAGAACTGATTCAAATGTATTCTTTTTAATGGCTGAGTAATACTCCATTGTGTATATGTACCACAGCTTTCTTATCCATTCATCTGCTGATGGACATCTAAGTTGTTTCCATGTCCTGGCTGTTATAAACAGTGCTGCAATGAACATTGGGGTACATGTGTCTCTTTCAATTCTGGTTTCCTCAGTGTGTATGCCCAGCAGTGAGAATGCTGTGTCATATGGCAGTTCTATTTCCAGTTTTTTAAGGAATCTCCACACTGTTCTCCATAGTGGCTGTAGTTTGCATTCCCACCAACAGTGTAAGAGGGTTCCTTTTTCTCCACACCCTCTCCAGCATTTATTGCTTGTAGACTTTTGGATCACAGCCATTCTGACTGGTGTGAAATGGTACCTCATTGTGGTTTTGATTTGCATTTCTCTGATAATGAGTGATGTTGAGCATCTTTTCATGTGTTTGTTAGCCATCCGTATGTCTTCTTTGGAGAAATGTCTGTTTAGTTCTTTGGTCCATTTTTTGATTGGATCATTTATTTTTCTAGAATTGAGCTGCAGGAGTTGCTTGTATATTTTTGAGATTAGTTCTTTGTCAGTTGCTTCATTTGCTATTATTTTCTCCCAATCTGAAGGCTGTCTTTTCACCTTGCTTATAGTTTCCTTTGTTGTGCAGAAGTTTTTAATTTTAATTAGGTCCCATTTGTTTATTTTTGCTTTTATTTCCA
>SJYQ01007275.1:234735-305460 GCA_006410935.1 Redunca redunca
TGCTTTTTTGCATTTCTTTTCCATGGGGATGGTCTTGATCCCTGTCTCCTGTACAATGTCATGAACCTCATTCCATAGTTCATCAGGCACTCTATCTATCAGATCTAGGCCCTTAAATCTATTTCGCACTTCCACTGTATAATCATAAGAGATTTGGTTGAGGTCATACCTGAATGGTCCAGTAGTTTTCCCTGTTTTCTTCAATTTCAGTCTGAATTTGGTAATAAGGAGTTCATGATCTGAGCCACAGTCAGCTCCTGGTCTTGTTTTTGTTGACTGTATAGAGCTTATCCATCTTTTGCTGCAGAGAATATAATCAATCTGATTTCGGTGTTGACCATCTAGTGATGTTCATGTGTAGAATGTTCTCTTGTGTTGTTGGAAGAGGGTGTTTGCTATGACCAGTGCATTTTCTTGGCAAAACTCTATTAGTCTTTGCCCTGATTCATTCCGTATTCCAAGGCCAAATTTGTCTGTTACTCCAAGTGTTTCTTGACTTCCTACTTTTGCATTCCAGTCCCCTATAATGAAAAGGACATTTTTGGGGGGTGTTAGTTCTAAAAGGTCTTGTAGGTCTTCATAGAACCATTCAGCTTCAGCTTCTTCAGCATTACTCATTGGGGAATAGACTTGGATAACTGGATAACTTGGATAACTATGAAAAGACATGAGAGAATGTTAAATATTTTATTACGTTAATGAAGCCAGTATGAAAAGGCTATATACTGTGTAATTCCAACTACACAACATTCTTAAAAAGCAAAACTATGGTTGCCAGGAGTTGGCAAAGAGAGAGGGATAGGTTGGCAAAGCGGGGTGATTTTTAGGGCAGTGAAACCATTCTGCATGACAATAATGGCAGATACGCATCATTATATATTTGTTCTACTCCAGAAGTAATACTAATTTTAACTCTGCATTTTGGGTAATAACGGTTTTTCAATGAAGGTTCATCAACTTTAACAAATTTGCCACTCTGATGTGGGATGCTGATAGTCAGGATGGGGGGCAAGGGCTGGGGAGCTGACTCCCAGGTGGCTCAGGGGTAAAGAATCTGCCTGCCAATGCAGGAGACTCAGGAGATGTGGGTTCAGTCCCTGGGGCAGGAGTTCCCCTGGAGGAAATGGCAATCCACTCCACTATTTTTGCCTGGAAAATTCCATGGACAAAGGAGCCTGGTGGGCTGCAGTCTTTGGGGATGCAAAGAGTCTGACATGACTTGAGCACACACCCGCGTTGATAGTGGGAGAGACTGTATGCGGAGGGGAGGGGTACAAGAGAATCTCTGTACTTTCTGTTTTTGATGCGAATTTAAAACTGCTCTAAAAATATAGTCTATTAAAAATGTGTTGAACTAAAAAACAAAATGATTCCGGAGAACTTCTCTGAACAGACGGATAAGTGCTGTATGAGTGAAAGGGCCCACCAAATGTTTTGCACAACGTGTGAAAACAGACCCATACCAAGGTACAAAATCATGAAATTTCAGAGCACTGTATGGGTCCAGAGATAAAAAGCAGGTAACATACAAAGAATTATGAATCAGAATCATCCTGGACTACTTAACAACACTGGACACAGGATGACAGAGTGACAATGCCTTCAAAGTTCTGAAAGAAAATTATCTTCAACCTCAAATTCTATACCCAAACTGTCAAAAAGGAGGAAAAAGCAAAAAAAAAATATATATATATATATTTTTTGAGATACACAATGTCTCAGAAACTCTCTCTTATGTCTCTGCATGCTTCTTAGGAGACTATTGGGGATGTGCTTCACCAAAATGAGAGGAGAAAGCAAGACAGAGGAAGACAGGAGTCAGAAACCAGAAGATCCCAGAGAGGAGACTGGTGAAAGGATGCCCAGAGGGGCATTTACAGATTCAGCTGCCAAAATGAAAGCTGACTACGATGCAGCATGTGACTCCGGAGAGACAGTCATCACCACAGTAACACCGCTGCAATGCCTCCATAACCTGAGCAAGAATACCCCAGAGTGTGGCCCAAGCTCTTACTGTTCTTCATTTGCTCTGGCCATGTGCTCACTGGGGCTTCCCTGGTGGCTCAGAGACTAAGAAATCTGCCTGGAATGCGGCAGACCTGGGTTCAGTCCCTTGGTCAAGAGGACCCTCTGGAGAAGGGAATGTCAACCCACTCCAGTGTTCTTGCCTGGAGAATTCCATGGCCAGAGGAGCCTGGCGGGCTGCTGTCCATGGGGTCCCAAAGAGTGGGACTTGACTGAGGGACTACCACTTTCACACGTGCTGATTAAATTCCTGCTCCCCCTCCATGCCCTCTGCCTGGATCTGCTGAAGACACTCAGGTCAGCCCACAAAAGCACTCTCAATGTACTCCTAAGATTTGGAGATAGATTTGTCAAAAACTGCTAGCCTGCTAAAGTTTCATGTGAAACTCGGGTCAGGGGGCAGAAGATGAGGTAAGATGTCCCAGCTCAAGCTGTGAGGCTGAAAAAAAGGGGCAAATTCCTGCTTCTTCTACCTTTTGTTTTATTCAAGCCTCTGTGGATTAAGTGGTGTCTGCTGATTCAAATGCTAATCTCATCTGGAATCACCTTCACAGACACACCTGGAAACGATTTTTAATCTGAGTGCCCCTATGGCAGTCAAATTTGACACATAAAATGAACAAGGGGTCTGCTAGCAAACTGGCCTGACCTTGGTCCCAGAGGGAGATATTATCTTTATTATCCTGGTCAGTTCCCAAGATTGTTTGCTGTACAAATACCCTTTAAAAGATAGGTTTTCTTTAAACTTTTTGTAAAATTTTATTTATTTTTTATTGAAGGATAATTGCTTTAGAGTTTTGTTTTCTGTCAAAACTCAACATGAATCAGCCATAGGTATAGTCTAGGGTGAAAGTGATCAATGACTCTTGAAAAGACTTGCAGAAGTGAAAAAGGCCCCTGGAGGAATTCTCTTCCAACAGCTGTGGCAAGCCTAAAAATAAGTTACGAAGTATCCCATTCCGTTCTCTGCATATGACAGAAAGAAGACCAATCCCTGCCCACTGGAACCATTCTAGGTACACGGATTGTGCGGAGACCTGTGTTTCTAGGACTTGATCACAATCTTGCCCTCATACTTTCCCAGAAAATGCCCTTGGGAAACTCTCCGATGAGCTGAAATCAAACTAAGACTTGGGGACACTGTTTAGTTTCTCTTTTCCTGAGATCCTTTTTCTAGCAGAGGTTCTACTGGTATTCAGTTTCCCGGCATTCAACAATGTATTACTTGGGGATACATATGTTGACTTAAAAAGAAAGTAAAACCTGTAAGTTGAGAATTATGTTTTATTCGGCAAACTTTCTGAGAACGTCACATCCTATGTCAATCTTTAAACTTGCTTCATTGGCCTAATTATTGCCCCAAGTAATTGTTGACTTTTAAGCCAACTTTTTCACTCTCTTCTTTCATGTTTATCAAGAGGCTTTTTAGTTCGTCTTCACTTTCTGCCATAAGGGTGGTGTCACTTGCATATCTGAGGTTATTGATATTTCTCCCAGCAATCTTGATTCCAGCTTGTGTTTCCTCCAGCCCAGCGTTTCTCATGATGTACTCTGCATAGAAGTTAAATAAACAGGGTGACAATATATAGCCTTGACGTACTCCTTTTCCTATTTGGAACCAGTCTGTTGTTCCGTGTCCAGTTCTAACTGTTGCTTCCTGACCTACATACAGGTTTCTCAAGAGGCAGGTCAGGTGGTCTGGTATTCCCCTGTTTCAGAATTTTCCACAGTTTTGTTGTGATCCACAGTCAAAGGCTTTGGCATAGTCAATAAAGCAGAAATAGATGTTTTTTCTGGAACTCTCTTGCTTTTTTGATAATCCAGCAGATGTTGACAGTTTGATCTCTGGTTGCTCTGCCTTTTCTAAAACCAGCTTGAGCATCAGGAAGTTCACGGTTCACGTATTACTGAAGCCTGGCTTGCAGAATTTTGAGCATTACTTTACTAGCATGTGAGATGAGTGCAATTGTGTGGTAGTTTGAGCATTCTTTGACATTGCCTTTCTTTGGGATTGGAATGAAAACTGACCTTTTCCAGTCCTGTGGCCACTGCTGAGTTTTCCATGTTTGCTGGCATATTGAGTGCAGCACTTTCACAGCATCATCTTTCAGGATTTGAAATAGCTCAACTGGAATTCCATCACCTCCACTAGGTTTATTCATAGTGATGCTTCCTAAGGCCCACTTGACTTCACATTCCAGGATGTCTGGCTTTAGGTGAGTGATCACACCCTTGTGATTATCTGGCAAATAGTTGGGGAAACAGTGGAAACAGTGGCTGACTTTATTTTTTGGGTCTCCAAAATCATTGCAGATGGTGATTGCAGCCATGAAATTAAAAGATGCTTACTCCTTGGAAGGAAAGTTATGACCAACCTAGACAGCATATTAAAAAGCCGAGACATTACTTTAACAACAAAGGTCAGTCTAGTCAAGGCTATGGTTTTTCCAGTGGTCGTGTATGGATGTGAGAGTTTGACTATAAAGAAAGCTGAGCGCCAATGAATTGATGCTTTTGAACTATGGTGTTGGAGAAGACTCTTGAAAGTCCCTTGGACTGCCAGGAGACCCAACCAGCCCATCCTAAAGGAGATCAGTCCTGAGTGTTCATTGGTAGGACTGATTCTGAAGCTGAAACTCCAATACTTTGGCCACCTGATGCAAAGAGCTGATTCATTTGAAAAGACCCTGATGCTTGGAAAAATTGAGGGCAGGAGGAGAAGGGGACGACAGAGGATGAGATGGTTGGATGGCATCACCGACTCGATGAACATGGGTTTGGGTGGACTCTGGAAGTTGGTGATGGACAGAGAGGCCTGGTGTGCTACAGTTCATGGGGTTGCAAAGAGTCAGACACGGCTGTGCAAATGAACTGAACTGAACTGAATCGTTGGTCAGGTCTCTGTGTAATTTTCTTCTGACCTATTAAATGTCTGTTTACTTGTCCCATTTAAAAATAACCATGTAGAGACTTCTTTGGCAGTTCAGTGGTTAAGACTCTGGCACCCCCAGTGCTAGGGGCATGGGTTTGATTGCTGGTCAGGGAACTAAGATTTCCCCATGCCACAGGGTGTAACAGAATATAAATAAATTTTTAAATGAAAATAAAGATAATAATCTAAAGATTTCTTTATCCATTTGGCATAAGTCCCCTTAAAATTTCTACCTTGTTGAAAAGGAATCTCTGGATCTTCCCTACATTTTTTTTTCTGTTAATCAACCTAAATAACATTAATTATTTAATGATTTTATTAGCATCTGTAAGACACATTGAGGGGAAGAGGAGAACACATTTCCCAAGATGGTTTTCCTGTTTGTTTTAAACTAAGGGAGTTCTTAGGTTAATCATCATATATATATATGTATATGGCTTCCCTGGTGGCTCAGTTGGTAAAGAGTCTGCCTGCAATGCAGGGGACCCAGATCTGATCCTTGGGTCAGGAAGATCCCCTGGAGAAGGGAATGGCAACTCACTCCAGTATTCTGGCCTATAGAGAATTCCACGGACAGAAGAGCCTGGCGGGCTACAGTCCATGGTGTTGCAAAGAGTTGGATATGACCGAGCAACTTTCACACACATAAAATATATACTTTTATTTTCCACCTTTTGATTTTTTACATAGTTACCAAAAAATTTACCAATTTTCTCCAATTAAAACTCTCTCCAAGTTAAAGTATCTATTATCTGGCCACTAATGAGATATATATTAATAGTGACTCAAACCAATCAGACACAAGAGGCTTCCCCACAAGAGAGTGGGGAGGATGCTGCCTAAACAAGGCCCTAAGAGGGTTTCCTCCCAAAAGCAGTCCAAGAAAGTAAAGGCCTTCTTTGTACAGACCAGCACAACAAAAGTTAAGATGACAGAGGAAAAAAAAAAAAAAAAGCTTGAGAGTTGGTACAAACAGACAAAAGACTGTTCAAAATCCCACTTTATTTGATTGGCTGCCAAATGTACACCATACCTGTACATTTTGGATGACAAAGACCAAATTTTCAAAACATAGCTACAAAAATATGCATGCACATGCATGCATGCACACATGCACACACACACACACACACACACACACAAAAGGCTGGCAGATCAAGTAGAACATTTACATTTCAAAGGGACAAGAAGAGAAATGCAAGTTCCTCCAGAAGGGCTTTTGTTTTTTTTAAGGTCAATATTCTGAAAAGATGCTTTCATCAAGCTGGCTTTTTAGTTTAACTGTGTATGTAATAAAAGAGCCCCTGGCTAGGGTATTTATTGGAGGCTGGCAATCTGTTGTTCCTTTTTTGTCTTGTTTTGAAAGCTTTATTCCCCATTCAGAGGTTGGTTTGTTGAAATAAAATTGCTAGTGTAGCCAATTTAAGGAAAAATGACAGGCCAGTCTTCCCCTTAATTATCATCCAATCCTACTCAGGGTTCTTTCAACTGAAGATGAAACTGTTGCAGGAAGCAGGACCCATTCCAGGGTCTGGAAGTGGGATCTTGTCTAACACTCGGAAATGAATTGTCCGAGAAAACACATGTGCTGACAGAACAAGAGATTTTATCATGAAGAGGCACCTGGGTGGAGAGCAGCAGGGCGAGGGGACCCAGGAGGACTGCTCTGCCACGTGGCTCACAGTCTCTGGTTTTATGGTGATGGGATTAGTTTCCAGGGTGTCTCTAGTCAATCATCCTGACTCAGAGTCTTTCCTGGTGGTGCACGCATCACTCAACCAAGATGGATGCCAGCAAGAAGGATTCTGGGAGGTGGTCGGACAGGTGGTGTCTCCTTTTGACCTTTCCTGAACTCTTCTGGTTGGTGGTGGCTTGTTAGTTCTGTGTTCCTTACCCAGGACTCATGCAAATGGTGGCTGTGGTGCCTGGCCAGGGTGGGCAGTTTCAATCAGTGTGCTTCCCCACTGAGAAACTTCATACTCAAGATACTTCTTGAGAACTGGGGTGGAGGTCTCTTTCTTCTGTAACTTCTTCCTGCTGTGCATGGGTGTAGGCCTGCCTAGCAGAGCAGAAGTCTCTCTTAACCTAATCTAAGTTGAGGTATTCTTTGCCTGAAACCAGCATTCATCCTTATAATAATAGCAATTTAGCTTGAAAGTGTTGGCCCCTGTCAGAGATGAAATATACAGGGCCAAACAGGAGGCCTAAAAGGATGGTGATCATCACTGGCCCCAGAAACAGAAGGCGACACTTGCAGTGAAGACTGCAGGGTGTGTGACCTTGTTCTGATTGGTTGGTGGTGAGGCAACAAAGCAGTGCTCCAGGAATCTTGTGCTCAGCCTGAAGTTCCTATCTTCCACCTGGGTGGGGGGCCCCCAGTTCTGCAGAAGAACTCAAAGATATTGTTATATTTGCATATTATTTTTTAATGTTCAACCAGGACCCTGCCTCAAGGCTGTACCAACAATAGACTATTCCTCTGTTTCTGTATCCCCTCGCTTCCCTGATTAGCAACTGTTTAAATCTACCCTTGGAACTCAGGGAAGGTCAAGGAGGCTGAAGCCTATATCCTACAGACAAGAAATGGAGAAGACAGAACAGATCTGTACTCTAGAGTCCTGCTCTGTTTTAATTCAGAGAACTGGGCAACTATGACTGTGATAACTTCCTGTCAAAACGATGCAGGATACAGGATGCTTGGGGCTGGTGCACTGGGATGACCCAGAGGGATGGTACGGGGAGGGAGATGGAAGGGGGATTCAGGGTGGGGAACACGTGTACACCCGTGGCAGATTCATGTTGATGTGTGGCAAAACCAATACAGTATTGTAAAGTAATTAGCCTCCAATTAAAATAAATAAATTTAAATTAAAAAAAAAAATTGGGGTATAGGACTGCCTCAGCTGGGAGAATAGACACTGATTTGGAAGTATTCCTGAGTTCCAAGTCCTAGATCTGAGTCTAATATTATTAAACTCTCAAACCCTTGTCAGCCATTTTGGTATAAGAGACCCAGTTAGAAGTAGTTGGAGGGGTGACAACTGGAATTTTAATAGACGAAATAAATCTCATTTGTTTTTAGAAGAATAGGCCTGAAACCCAGTCTGGACCTGGCACTTCAGGGAAACTTGTAGCCAGGTAGCCAGTTGTCTAGTTTTATAAAAAGTAAGGTTGCAATTACTAGCTGCCAGCAAACATTGTTTTGAAAATGGTTGTATCCAAGCCTGATACGACTCAGAAAATATAAGCATTTAGCAATACAAGGTCTTGTCTGAAATTACACCCATAGAATCACCTAGTTATTTCCTTGGATGTCTGAACCATAGCTACTCTATTTTGACTTTTAATTGTAAAATTATCCTTAATAGCCAAAGCAGATGTCACCATTAATGATGTTAGTGTTTCTCTAGGTATGAGAAGATGCAAGAATTGGGACTCATAAAATCTTCTCCTGAAAAAATCTTAACTACCTGGAGGCCTGTTCTGCCAGTTTTTCCCAGAGCAGAGTGCCTCATTCCTGATTTCCACCCTGAACTCCTTTCAGGGAGTTGAAGGTCAGCAGCTGCAGTGGCCATGATTTAATCTTTGTAGAGGTAGATGGCAAGTGTCAGTTTTCAGTTGGCAGGCCCTCTTCTTGATTAAACTTGACCATGATTTTAAGGGTGGCATTTCATGACCATTTCATCCCATGGTGCTGAGAATGTCCATTCTCAGGTTCTGGCAAAGATTTTGTTGACAGGCCACTCATTATGCTGTTATTGGACTTGGCCATAAAGCAGTATCCAAAAGTCTCTGGACCACCTGTCTTACTAGCCTCTTGGTTCAGGAAAACATTCCTTCTTGTTGTTTCTTCCCATATCTAGAGTTATACTGTTACCATCATCAGTCTCATATGGAACTATATATTATTTTATCAGAGGCCTCAGTCACACATTTGTCAGTGTAAGAAACAGCAATTTTGTAAAACAGGCAAAATACAAATAACATAGCCAGCAGTATTAGTAAATCATAAGAAAGACTTAAGCTAAGAGCTTCCATTAGATGTAGCCCAGTATATCCCAGGTCATCTGACTTAGTCTACTCTGTATGAATCTTTATCTTCCAGGGAAATTATATATAGCCACTGTCTATAAGGCACATAGCCCAATTTTTTAGTGTTACTAGATTGATTATCCTTAGTATGATTTAATTAATTTAATCTCCAACACAGAGGAGATTTTAAACCTAAATTATCATAGCCTGGAGTTATCTATATAAATCCATTCCCTAATTGTGGGAGATTTTTTTCCCTTTGCTGAAACTTTGCTTGTTGCTCTGGTTGAGGTTGAGTAATAGAAGAAATAGAAGAAAACTCAAATTTATGCAGAGTCAGAGCAGGCATTATTAATTGGCCAGGTGATGGGATTCCATCTAGCAATATCAATAGTGACTTGAATATAACTATAATTTTTTTAAAGTAAATTTTCTCAGGGCCTACCAGCTAGAGCCTTGGAATAGAGAAATTCACCAAGGTAACCCAGAACTAGACACGGGTAATTGGCCACAAACCCAACAATTGGATTGATTTCTAAAACTAGCTTAGGATCAGGCCTAGGATAGAAAAGCATTTGATATATATGCAAAGGTCTAAAAAGTCAACAAAACATTATAAATGATCACATGTATCAGTTCCAGCATCTTGGGCAAACTGTCTACCTCTGATGTCATCTTCTTCTTGTCCTGGTATAGTGGAGTTTCTCCTCTGTTTGAAAGCCACTTTAAGGTGAGATCAGGTCAGCTGTCCTCTCTATAGACCAGTCCAGTGTAGGGGCCTTTAGAAGTGGGAATTAATCTAAGAGTCAGTTTCCCTTCAATTTCACTGTGAATGAGCCAATTAAGAGTACCTTATTTAAAGGTCTTTCCATCCAGGTTGGAGACAGCCCCTTAAATTATGTCTTTCTCCAGTCCTGATTGCAGCTTAGGAAGCATCTGATCTTTATCCCAAGATAGATTACTGAGATAAGCTTCAGAAACAAACTTAGGGTGTTTTTTTAAGAATTCAATTAAATTTTACATTAACATTGCCTAACAGCAAAGAACTATCCAGGAAATGAGTCTTACTAGATACAGATCTCCATTAACAAACAGATTTAACACTCATTGAAACAAACATCTTTTTCTCTCTGAAATCACCATCATTTTCTAACCAAATATAACCAAATTAAGACTTGTTTGTGATATAGGTATGGTCTTATTAAACTTGGCCTGATGATTTATATAACCATAATTGATCATAGATCTTTTTGTTTTGCTGAAACTTTTATAGAGTCTCAGGCTAAACTTTTAAAGTAAAACCTTCCAGGACTAGGAAAGTCATGCCAAAGGCTTATCACAGATTTGCCTTACAGAATGCTCTTTTCATGTTCTCAAAAATTATTTGAGATTTCTGTACCCGTTAGTGAGATAACCTTCCTAAACATAGCTGATAAAATTACTGGAAACCTAAGAATTTCCAATCTCTGGCGGAGTCACATAGAGAGAAAATATAATTGTTTTAATTTGTTTATAACATTTAATTTTACCAAATTACTGTCATATTTAGTTTGAGGGGATGATTTTCCCTACTCCCAGAAAACACAGAATCAAACCTGTAATTTTTTTCAGATAGAAACTATAAAAGTTATAAGCATATTCACTGGTTCATTCAGTCCTTCTGTTAACTTTTGTGAAGTCACGAGTTTTCCCATTAGAATACCAGGACATATCAGAATGTTGCTGCTGCTAAGTAACTTCAGTCGTGTCCAACTCTGTGTGATCCCATAGATGGCAGCCCACCAGGCTCCTCCATCCCTGGGATTCTCCAGGCAAGAACACTGGAGTGGGTTGCCATTTCCTTTTCCAATGCATGAAAGTGAAAAGTGAAACTGAAGTCGCTCAGTCACGTCTGACTCTTAGTGACACCATGGACTGCAGCCCACCAGGCTCCTCTGTCCATGGGATTTTCCAGGCAAGAATGCTGGAGTGGGGTGCCATTGCCTTCTCCCATCAGAATGTTAGGAATATCTATATTAGTAATATTTACCATACATTATAACATGAGAGGATTTATGACTCATTTGATAATATTTTCCATTTAATTTAACCAACCAAATAAACATAATTAGTTTAATATCTCTCTTTGGAATGTTTCAGGTGCCCTCTAAAGCAACCCAAAGTTAGCTAGAGATCAAAAGAATTCAATTTAGGAACTTATGTAAAAAAAAATCAGTCAAAAGTGTTTTAGAACATTCAGTCAGATTTAGTCAATGCTGATCGGTACATCATTTAACTTGCTGATATGTCACAATGGGCATATGTACTGAGGCTCAAGGTCAAGTGAAGTGTGACTCAGCCATCTTGGACCTAGTTGGCTCTAACCCGTTTTCCTATGGCTGTGTCATTCCTAACAAAATCCATCTATCCAACTAATTGTAATCTAATTTTAGAAAATCTCGATCATGTATAACTCTTTTCAGTATTTTTTTCATACTTTCTTCTACTGAAAACACTTCATAGTTTCCCTAAAGTATTTTCCACAATGAGGTATATTTCTTGTTGACAAATTTGTAACCACATACAGTCTTATTTGACCACTAGTAAAACTAGGTAGAACAGAAGTACTTATTGATGGTTCTAAAGACATGTCTATGTTACCAGGCATTAATTTAATACTGAATATTTCCCAGTTCACATGAACCTGGAATTCATTGTTTAATCTAGAATTATTTGATTTGTAAGTGCTTACTTTTTAAAAGCCAATTAAATAGTGCTCATTTGCAAATTAACTCAAAATATATCCTGTAACAAAGACATACTGAGACACAGATATTCAGACAGACACAACTGCAAGCTTCATTTTCTAAGCTTAGTCATGAATTAGATATTACAATATAAAATTTACTAGTTTATAAATAACAGTCGGAATAAATAAAAATTTAAAGGCTTCTTCCCATTTTTCCTCAGTCTCAAGGGTTAGAGATGGTCTAGATAAGTGTTCCTGAGAGCCCTGGTCTCAAGGCACAGGGAAAGGAAACCAAGTTGTAACAAAATGGCGGCAGGTCTAAACCAAACAGGGGCCAAACAAAGCAAAATGGCCATCACAAGTCACAACACAGGACACAGAACATAAAACACACACATAGACCTGGCAGTCTCATCAGACACTCCCTTAAATACAAGATTAAAGTCTCTCAGAAAACCTCCTATAGAAACACAGAACTTCAGATCCAAGTTCTAACAGAGCAAATGAAAATATCTCAGGTCTTCAAAGATTTCAAAGGGAGGAAAGGAAACCAGGTTGAAATAAGAGCAGGGAGGAGGTGGGAGAGGAGGCAAAAGGGGTGGCCTTACAGATGTCTCCTGCCACCTGCAGATACCCAGGCGTTATGGGACCTTACCCTGGGCCTCCAGAGAAGGGAGGACAGGAACTCAGCCCTACCAGAAACCAGACCAGAACAGAACCAGAATTCAAGTTCTCTGCCAAGAGGAGGTGCTCAGTCTCCAATCCTCAGCTCAGGCTGAGGCCCTTCGACCAGATTCCTGTGTCCAGGACCGGGGGACTAGAAAAACAGGAAAGGATAGGAAGGGTTAAGGAGAGGAAAGAGAGAGGGAAAGGGAGAGAGATCAGTAAAGTCTCTTGTTCCTTACCTGGTTGGGGAGTCGCCATTTGTTGCAGGAAGGGGGACCCCTTCCAGGGCCTGAAGTGGGCTCTTGTTTAACACTTGGAAATGAACTGTCCAAGGAGACACATGTGCTATTTATCAGAGAGATTTTATTGGGGAGGGGGGCCCAGGCAGAGAGGAGCAGGGTGAGGGGACACAGGAGGACTGTTCTGCCACAGTCTCAGGTTTTATGTTGATGGGATTAGTTTCCGGGTTGTTTTTAGCCAATCATTTTGACTCAGAGTCCTTCCTGGTGGACACATCACTGGGCGAGCATCACTCAGTCAAGATGGATGCCAGAGAGAAGGATTCTGGGAAGTGGTGTCTCCTTTTGACCTTTCCTGAACTCTTCCAGTTGGGTGTGGCTTATTAGTTCTGTGTCCTTACCAGGACCTCCTGTCATAAAACAACTCATGCAAATGGTGGCTGGGGTGCCTGGCCAGGGTGGTTGGTGTCAGTCAGTGTGCTTCCCCTAACAAAACCACTCTGGGTCTAAACTGACCAAGAATCTTCCCAGTCTTTCCACTGGACTCCTCTGGTGTCTTTCCAATGGGGAGGTGGGGGGGGGGGTCACTCGGCAATATCTTTCAAAGTGTTTGATGTTGCCAAATAAAACTCAGGATCATCAACCAATAATCTGGAGATCCAAGAACAAGGAGAGACTCACCCAAATTCATCTGGACTCTGAGGAGGTGGAGGCCTCCTCCACAAGAGGCCTTTACTGGTACCAGCCTCCTGATCCTCGTAAAGTTCAAGCCAAGGAGAGAAGTCTGATTTGGCTCCCTTTGTAGTTGGTGGCCAAAACTGTTAATCCAAAACAAAAAAGAAAAGAAAAGCACAACCTGAAAGATAGAAATTATGTTTTATTTAGCAGACTTTCTGAGGACTTCAAGCTCAGGAGACAGCCTTTCAGATAGCTCTGAGGGACTGCTCCCCAAGAGGTAAGGCAGGGGCCAAGGATATATAGAGGTTTTTTCCCACAAAAACCAGGTAGTCAGAATACCAAAAGATTACTGTTAATTAAAGAAAACCAGATATCTCAAGTCAACGAATTTAGCACTTTTCTATGCATGGGAAGATCCAAGAGTCTAAGCTGATTGAAATCACTCCTTAGATATGCACCTCAAGGGCTTCCCAGGTGACACTAATGGTAAAGAACCTGCCTGCCAACGCAGGAGACATAGGAGACCCAGGTTCAACCTCTGGGTTGGAAAGATCCCCCAGAGGAGGGCATGGCAACCCACTCCAGTATTCTCCCCTGGAAAATTCCATAGCAGAGGAGCCTAGCCAGCTACAGTCCATGGGTTTGCAAAGAGTTGGAGAGACTAACACTTTCACTTCTGCTAACTAGGGCCAGTATCCTATTCTCCATCCTGAGTTCCCTTCTCTGGGCTCACTGTGGGAGTGACTATAGTGGCGTGATGACTGCAAGATCCTTTACCTACTGATACAGCAGGTGATAATTTTCATTCACAGCTACTTTAGAAGTAACATGAGATGAATGCAGAAGTCCAGAGAATGATTGTCTCTTGGTGGGAAGTGGGATGCAGGAATTCAGGGAGCACGGAGGTGGGGGCTTCTAAGGTACTGATAATGTTCTATTCCTTAGCCTGAGCAATAGTTAGAGTGGTATTCATTTCATTTGTTATTGTTGTTGTTTAGTTGCCAAGTCATGTCAGACTCTTTATGGTTCCATGGACTGTAGCCCACCAGACTCGAGCCAGGGATCAAACCCACATCTCCAGGATTGGTAGGCAGATTCTTTACCACTGAACCATAAGGGTCTGTTAAATGTACATATATCTTTTATGTACTCTTCTGTACATGTGATTGCCGGGAGCCAGAGTGAGGAATTCCACCCGTGACAAGGTCATGTGGGAGGAAGCCTGACAAACGCAAGGACGTGAAGGCTTCAGGTTTTCCCTCTGGAATTCCCTGAGCATCCAAACCCCCCAAAATAAAAATCTGTCAGCTTTTGTTCTCTGCTTCTCTACTCTTCTAATACACTCCGGAAAAAGTCATCTCTAAGCTTTGGTCTTCTGCATTTGAAAGGGATGTTTCAGTTAAACCTCCTCTAGTAGTTCTCTAGCTTGCCTAACAAGTTCCCGGACCCCTTACAGCTTGTGAATTGCTTGCAGCCCCTAACTGGGAGAGGCACAAAGCTTGAAAGCATCTTAAAGATACAGAACCTTTTCTAAAGAGTTAAAAACCATATTGGTGACGGGTTTTCACTGTTGATTCAATGATTGCCGCCAGGCCTCCATATTCTTTATCTTTTAGGCACCTGGGAAGATGTTAATCAATGTAAATGGGGTATGGAAAAAGATATATAGTAGTTTTGATGTTAGCAACACTAGACTTTTGAGTTAATTACTTTTCTTTTGTTATAAATCACTGTACTCCTTTTGCTTGTTATAAATTGTTGTATCTTTGCTATGTAAGAATGTAACTTTATTTAGTGCTTTCTGAGAGCGGCGCCAAACTTTGGGAAGATCAACACAAATAAGTCTTCTGGTTGACAAACCCTTATCAGAAAAAAGGTTGTAAAATGTTAATTGGCCCTTCTGGCAGAAGATGATGTAAATTACCTAAGACTTGTGTTTGCAGTCAGGTATGCAGAGAGAAAAGCCTGCTTTTGATAAGAGTCTAAACTGCTAACGCTGCATAACTTTGTGTTACCCATTGATCTCCATGTATTATCAAACATATAAATAGCCCCTTGAAAAATAAACGGACGGGACAAGTTTTCCGGACTAGCCTCTCGGCCTAGTTTCTTGGGAATCTGGCTCCCCCCATGTCTCTTTCTCTCACCCTTTTTTCCTCTCCTTCCTTCTCCTCTTTACTCTAACTTCAGGCTGAATTCCCATCTGGAATGGAGTGGCTCTCCAAGTCTACTTACTTGCCCTGGCCCTAAGATCCATGAGAGAGAGTGCCGAAGGAGGGGTACTCTCTGCTATTCGAGCGGGTGCCGGTGGCCCCACGTAGATGGTGCAAGCTCCTTGTCTGGAGCTTTATTGGCCTTCCCCGTAAACCAAGTTATTCAGCCTCTTTTCTCCACTTAATTTTCCTACTATACTATTTCTTCTAATCTCCTTTATATTTCTATATAAGTTTTTTCCTCGCCTACTCCGTCTCTCCTTCGAATCACCCTGGTTCCACCGGGGCTGGACCCCGGCATGTGATAACTTCTACAGTTTAAAAATAGAATTAAGTAGGAAAGAATGAATGAGTAGAGGCTTGGAGTCAGACAAATCCAAGCTCTACTCTCCACTACCTGGAACGTTAGTGAGGACAGGGCAACCCACTCCAGTATTTTTCCCTGGAGAATCCTGAGGACAGAGAAGGCTGGAAGGCTACAGTCCATAGGGTCACACAGAGTTGGAGACGACTGAAGAGACTGAGCATGCAAGCATGCACCTGGAACCTCAGAGAGTTTCTCTGACCCAATTGCAGTTCAGCATTTTTGTTGTTATGAATTGGGAAAAACTGTAAATGCAGCATAGTTTTCAAGTCTCAGCAGAAGTTGGGCTTCTACAGGATAAGTAATAACAGGGAAGGCTAGCTCCTTCCCCTCCCAGCAGTGGAACTCAGCCTAGAGGGACAAACAGATAGGATGAATGATGGCTGGGTTCAGATCCCTGATTCTCTTAAATGGACCATGACCATGATCTCATTATACCTGTCTCTAAAAGGAAAAAAAAACAAACAAAACCCCAAAACACTAAACACTGGAACAATTTAGTAAACCAAGTTAAATTGTGGTCTTTGGGTCCAGAAGGGACTGCCAAGAACACAGTGGTCAACGTGGCCACTCTGAATCAAGCTCTCAGGGAACAGGCCTGGCTGGGTCCACTGTGGGGAGGAGTCTGTGCTCACAGGCATCACCTGGGAGGAGAGGAGGGAAAAGAGGAGCAGAAAGAGCCATCGGAAGGGGCGGCTCGGGTCTCCAGGTGGAGTGGGCACATGGCCCCCTCCCCTTCCCCGTCTGCAGGCTCTTTCTATCCACCCCTCCCCCTCCAGACCTTCTCACTCCCGTCCCTGGTCCTGCGCATGCCCCTCATCCCGACGCGCCCACCTCTGCCCCCTCAGCCTCTTCTCGCTTCTAACCCCAACCCTCCAGGAAGTCCCCAAGCACCCCCTGCCCTTCACGACCCCATTCTCTTCAGTGATGTCATCTGCTCCCAGCTCAGTGAGCTGGTGACTCCATCCACCTGAAGATTGTCCCGTGCATCTGGAAGCTGACTTGACTCTGCCTTGGTGTAGGGTGAGAGCAGATGAGCCAAGATGTCACGGTCAGGCTCTCTTGCCCCACAGCCTCTTGCTCTGGCCTCACATGTTACAATATAACAGCTGAGATGACTTGTAGCACTGCCTGTGCACGTCAAAAAGTATTACCTTGGTCACGGGCTGCTGTGTGTGGTACGCCTCTGTGAACTCCACCACGAAATCCCTGACCGCTCCTGCACTGGGGCTACCTTGGAGCGACATCACGGTTATGTTACATGAGGCTGTGTTCTTATACTTCATATATGGCTGTGTTCTTGTACCTTATAGCTGCAATATGGTTATGTTGTGGCTGCTGTGTCAGCCAGGATAAACGTGTCTGCAGGACAGGATATACGTGTCTGCAGTTCCCACGGCTCTTTGAGTCTTCTTCCAGCCTCTTAGCTCACACCCTGCCTATCCTGGGTTCAGTGAATAGTGTGAACAGCGAGACAATTGTCAGCGCTAACAGGATCAGCAATACACTTGGAGCCTAACTTTATCATGATAAAAACTTCCTGTCTGAGAAGAGCGGGCTTTGCCTGACACTAGCGGAGGCCCCAGCACCGGGCAAGTCCAGGTCCTTGCCTCACCCCCGCCTGTCTGCCCAGCCAGGGG
Source organism: Redunca redunca (assembly GCA_006410935.1). Taxonomy (NCBI): domain Eukaryota; kingdom Metazoa; phylum Chordata; class Mammalia; order Artiodactyla; family Bovidae; genus Redunca; species Redunca redunca. Next base: position 252,253 of record SJYQ01007275.1, read on the forward strand.
ACTGCAACCCCAGGCCCTGCCCCTGCCATGTGAAAATGGGCTGTGAACCGCCCCCCTCCCCACACACCCCACCCAGGGAGGCCACTCCGTGCTCTGCCCTGAGGCTGAGAACTTCTGCTCTCTGACCTAGTGACCCAGAGAGGCTGCCATGGCCCCAGTGGATGGAGGTGTCTATGCGTGGAGAGGGGCTGAGGCAGGAGAGGGCGCTCCCCCAGCCTACACCCCTGGCCGGAAAGACTAGGGCTCCAGGAGACCCTCGCCCAGGCTGGGTGCTGGGGCTCATGAGGGGCGAGAGCCACCAGGGTCAAGTATCCCCTGGCACCCAGGAAGGCAGGGAAGGAAGGCAAGGATGGGGAACCCTGCTAACCTCAGCCTGTAAGGATGCAGGGCGGGCACGGGCTTGGGTTCCCACCCGGCCTTGAGAGCCCGTTTTCAGCTTCATGAAACTCCAGTCACAAGCGCTGTCCTCACTCCACACTTTGCCCAAATCTCGTGTCTCACTCTTGGAGGCAGTGGGGGCTGGAGGGTTCCCTGGGGGAAATAGAGAGAGGAAATAGGAAATCCAGTCCAAGGAAGAAAGGAGAGACAGACGGATGGATTTCCTCTCCTGTTTTTGGCAACAACTTCCAAGGGCTCCAGGGAAAGGGAATTTGATAGCCAAGTAACTTCACCAGCAGATAGCTCAGGCCTTGTCTGGCCATTAACTAAGAGTGTGTTTGCAAAGCTGAACCGCAAGAGTTATTTCTACAAAATCCATTTACCTTTCAGCTTGATGTGTCTGTCTGTCCCTCCCGCCCCTCTATTTTCCCCTTTGGTTTTCTGCCACTACAATTCTCTTTTTCTCTCTTGTCCTCCCTCCAGCTTTCTTTCTCCCAGCAACAGTCCTCCCAGCCCACAGGATCGCAGGTGGGCAGGTTTGATTTAATCAGACTGCATAATTTCCTCATAGGGCCACCCAAAGACTCCTTTGTTTTCCTCCATTATTTTCCCCTTGATGCCTCATCTTCCACTGTCCTATAGAGGCAGAGGAATACATACTATTTAATCTATGTTTTTCTAGTCCACTTTCTGTTTTCAAAATACAGTGTTGTTTTGAGATTTAGATACATAAAAGAATTGTCAGAATTTTATCCCATTATTTGCCTTTTGGGAAAGACTGAAGGCGGGAGGAGAAGGGGACGACAGAGGATGAGATGGTTGGATGGCATCACCGACTCAAAGGACATGAGTTTGAGCAAGCAAGCGGGAGTTGGTGATGGACAGGGAAGCCTGGTGTGCTGCAGTCCATGGGGTCATGAAGAGTTGGACACAACTGAGCAGCTGACAAGTAAAAGCTGAAGGAGTTCGTCACCACTAGAGCAGCCTTATAAGAATGTCAAAGGAACTTCAAACTGTAAAGAAAAGACATTAATTAGTGATAGGAAAACATAAGAAAATATAAATCTTACTATTAAAGTTAAATATACAGCTAAAATCAGAATACTCTAATTTTATAATGGTGGTGAGTGAAGTTGCTCAGTCGTGTCCGACTCTTTGCAACCCCATGGACTATAGCCTACTAGGCTCCTCTGTCCATGGGATTTTCCAGGCAAGAATACTGGAGTGGCTTGCCATTTCCTTCTCCAGGAGATCTTCCCAACACGAGGATTGAACCCGGGTCTCCTGTGTTGTAGGCAGACACTTTACCATCTGAGCCACCAGGAAAGTAATGGTGGTAGATAACATATAAATCTATACTGATGGTTAAAAGAGAAAAGCATTTAAAAACAACAATAACTATGATAATGAATAATAAATACACAAGATAAAAGGTGTAAATTGAAACACCAAACAAGTAAAATGATGGGAAGAGTAACAATATAGAGCTTTAGTATGCATTCAAAGTTGTTATTAGCTTACTAGACTCATAAATAAAATATGCTTTTTTGTGAGCCTCATGGTACCCACCATAAGACAAAAACCTATGGTAGATACACAAAAGGCAACTAGAAAGCAATCAAAGCACACACTTACAGAAAACCATCAAATCACAAAGAAAGGGAGCAAGAGAAGAAAGGAATAATGGAAACAAAAAGCCATAAAACAGTTAGAGAGGAATTCCAAAGAAACACCTACTTCTGCTTCATTGACTGCACTAAAGACTTTGACTGTGTGTATCACAACAAACTGGAAAATTCTGAAAGAGATGGGAATATCAGACCACCTCACCTGCCTCTTGAGAAATCTGTATGTGGGGCAAGAAGCAACAGTTAGATTCGGACATGGAACAACTAATTGGTTCCAAATTGGAAAAGGAGTAACTCAATGCTGTATATTGTCACCCTGTTTATTTAACTTCTATGCAGAATACATCATGTGAAATGCTGAGCTGGATGAACCATAAGCTGGAATTAAGATTGCTGGGAGAAATATCAGCAGCCTCATAGATGCAGAAGATACCACTCTAATGGCAGTAAGTGAAGAGGATCTAAAGAGCCTCTTGATGAGAGTGAAAGAAGAGAGTGAAAAAGCTGGCTTGAAACTCAGCATTTAAAGAACTAAGATCATGGTATCCAGTCTCATCACTTCACGGCAAATAGAAGAGAAAAAAAAAGGAAACATTTGTTTCCTTGGGCTCCAAAATCACTAAGGACATTGCAGCCACGAAATTAAAAGACGCTTGCTCCTTGGAAGAAAAGCTATGACAAACCTAGACAGTGTATTAAAAAGCAGACATTACTTTGCCAACAAAGGTCTGTATAGTCAAAACTATGGTTTTTCCAGTGACTGAACAACAATTGTTTTTGGAAGAAATGCCCTGTAGATATCAATTAGGTCCAACTAGCTCAATGTATCGTTTAAAACTTATGTTTCCCTACTAATTTTCTGTCTGAATTATCTGTCCATTGGTGTGAGTGGGGTATTAAAGTCCCCTATTATTATTGTGTTACTGTCAATTTCCCCTGTAATTGTTGTTAGCATTTACTGTATGTATTGAGGTGCTCCTTTGTTGGGTACATATATATTTATAATTGTTACATCTTATTTTTAGATTGATCCCTTGATCATTGCATCGTCCTTCTTTGTCTCTTATAACGGTCTTTATTTTAATGTCTATTTTATCTGGGTATTGCTACTCTCACTTTCTTTTGATTTTCGTTTGCATGGATTATCTTTTTCTAGCCCCTCACTTTCATTCTGTATGTGTCCCTAGGTCTGAGGTGGGTCTCTTTGACAGCATATATGGGGGTCTTGTTTTTTTTTTTATCCATTCAGCCAATCTGTGTTTTTTGGTTGAAGCATTTAGCCCACTTACATTTTAGGTAATTATTGATATGTATGATCATGGCATCTGATCCCGTCACTTCATGGCAAATAGATGTGGAAACAGTGGAAACAGTGTCAGACTTTATTTTCTTGGACTCCAAAATCACTGCAGATAGTGACTGTAGCCATGAAATTAAAAGATTTTTGCTCCTTGGAAGAAAAGCTATGACAAGCCTAAACAGCCTATTAAGAAGGAGAGACATTACTTTGCCAACAAAGGTCCTTCTAGTCAAAACTATGGTTTTTCTAGTAGTCATGTATGGATGTGAGAGCTGGACTATACAGAAGGCTGAGCACAGAAGAACTGATGATTTTGAACTGTGGTGTTGAAGACAGTCCCTTGGACTGCAAGGAGGTCAAATCAGTCAATCCTAAAGGAGATCAGTCCTGTGTGTTCATTGGAAGGACTGATGCTGAAGCTGAAACTCCAATATTTGGCCACCTGATGTGAAGAGTCAACTCATTAAAAAAGACCCTGACACTGGAAAAGATACAAGGCAGGAGGAGAAGGGGATGATTGCAGAGGATGAGATGGTTGGATGGCATTACTGACTCAGTGGATATGAGTTTCAGCAAGCTCCAGGAGATGGTGAAGGACAGGGAAGACCGGCGTGCTGCAGTCTATGAGGTCACAAAGAGTCAGACATGACTGACGACTGAACATCAACAACATATGATCGTATTACCATTTACTTTATTGTTTTGTGTTTGTAGGTTTCTCTTTTTGTGTGTGTTTCTTGTCTAGGAAGTTAGAGAGTTAGTTTGAAAGTGAAAGTACAAGTGGCTCAGTTGTGTCCAACTCTTTGTGACCCCATGGACTACACAGTCCATGGAATTCTCCAGGCCAGAATACTGAAGTGGGTAGCCTTTTCCTTCTCCAGGGGATCTTCCCAACCCAGGGATCGAACCCAGGTCTCCCACTTTGCAGGCAGATTCTTTACCAGCTGAGCCACAGGAGAAGCCCAAGAATACTGGAGTGGGTAGCCCATCCCTTCTCCAGCAGATCTTTCCAACCCAGGAATCAAACCGGGGTTTCCTGCATTGCAGGTGGATTCTTTACCAAGTGAGCTATGAGGGAAGCCCATAGAGCTAGTCTGGTGGTCCTGAATTCTCTTAGCTTTTGCTTGTCTGTAAAGATTTTGATTTCTTTTGTGAATCTGAATTGAACCTTACTGGACAGAGTAATCTTGGTTGTATATATTTCCTTTTCATTACTTTAAGTATATCCTGCCATTCCCTTCTGGCCTGCAGAGTTTCTGTTGAAAGATCAGCTGTTAGCCTTATGGGGATCCCCTTGTATATTATTTGTTTCTTCTCCTTTGCTGCTTTTAAAATTTGTTCTTTGTGTTTAATTTTTGTTAGCTTGATTAATATGTGTCTTGGCCTGTTTCTCCTTGTGTATATCCTCCACAGAACTCTCTAGGCTTCCTGTACTTGGGTAGGTATTTCCTTTCCCATTTTAGGGAAGTGTTTAACCATAATCTCATCAAATATTTTCTCATGCCCTTTCCATTTATCTTCCTATTCTGAGACCCCTACAATTTGAATGTTGCTATGCCAAAGGCTTTGACTGTGTGGATCACAATAAACTGTGGAAAATTCTGAGAGAGATGGGAATACCAGACCACCTGACCTGCCTCTTGAGAAATCTGTATGCAGGTAAGGAAGCAATAGTTAGAACTGGACATGGAACAACAGACTGGTTCCAAATAAGTAAAGGAGTACGTCAAGGCTGTATATTGTCACCCTGCTTATTTAACTTCTATGCAGAGTACCTCATGAGAAACGCTGGGCTAGAAGAAACACAAGCTGGAACCAAGATTGCTGGGAGAAATATCAATAACCTCAGATATGCAGATAACACCACCCTTATGGCAGAAAGTGAAGAGGAACTAAAAAGCCTCTTGATGAAAGAGAAAGAGGAGAGTGAAAAAGTTGGCTTAAAGCTAACATTCAGAAAACGAAGATCATGGCATCTGGTCCCATCACTTCATGGGAAATAGATGGGGAAAGAGTGGAAACAGTGTCAGACTTTATTTTTTGGGGCTCCAAAATCACTGCATATGGTGACTGCAGCCATGAAATTGAAAGTCGCTTACTCCTTGGAAGAAAAGTTATGAGCAACCTAGACTGCATATTCAAAAGCAGAGACATTACTTTGCCAACTAAGGTCCGTCTAGTGAAGGCTATGGTTTTTCCAGTAGTCATGTATGGATGTGAGAGTTGGACTGTGAAGAAGGCTGAGTGCCAAAGAATTGATGTGTTTGAACTGTTGTGTTGGAGAAAACTCTTGAGAGTCCCTTGGACTGCAAGGAGATCCAACCAGTCCATCCTAAAGGAGATCAGCCCTGGGATTTCTTTGGAAGGAATGATGCTAAAGCTGAAACTCCAGCACTTTGGCCAACTCATGCGAAGAGTTGACCGTTGGAAAAGACTCTGATGCTGGGAGGGATTGGGGGCAGGAGGAGAAGGGGACGACCGAGGATGAGATGGCTGGATGGCATCATGGACTCGATGGATGTGAGTCTGAGTGAACTCCGGGAGTTGGTGATGGACAGGGAGGCCTGGCGTGCTGCGATTCATGGGGTCGCAAAGAGTCGGACATGACTGAGTGACTGAACTGAACTGAACTGATGCTTAATGTTATCTCAGAGCTCTCTGAGACTGTACTTTTTATTCTTTTATCTTTATGTGTTCTGCTTCGGTTATTTCCACCATTCTATCTTCCAGCTCACTTATCTGTACTTCTGCCTTAGTTACTCGGCTGTTGGTTCCCTTCAGTGTATTTTTAATCTGTTATTGTGTTGATGGATTATTCTTTAATTCTTCTAGGTCACTGGTAAATTAAATCCTTGAAGATTTCTTTCATCTTCTCAATCCATGCCTCCAGTCTATTTATCTGTGCTTTCATTTTCAAGATTTTGGATCATCTTTACTATCATTACTCTTCTTTTTCAGGTGGATTGCCTATTTCCTCTTCAATTGTTTGGTCTTGTGAGTTTTTCCCATCTTCCTTCATCTGCTGTACATTTCTCTGTCTTTTAATTTTGTTTAATTTACTGTGTTTGGGGTAAGTTTTGCTGCCCTTTCTGCTGGCTGGAAGGTTGGCTGCTGCTGCTGCTGCTAAGTCGCAGTTCCTCTTAATTGTGGAGTCTGCCCCCTGTGGGTGGAGTTGAACCAGCGCCTTGTGAAGGTTTATACATGCTATTTTTTTCCCTATGGATATCTGCTTTTTCTAATCCAGCTTTTTCAGAAGACATGTATTCTCCACTGAATTACCTTTGCACCTTTCTCAAAATTCCACTGTCCACATACATGTGGATGTACCTAAACCTTATATTGTGTCCCGTTGACCTATTCTAACACCATGCAAACACTATGCTGCCCTGCTAGTTGTAGATTTACAATATCTTGAAGTCAGATAATCCACCAAATTGTTCTTTTTCAGAGTTGTTTTCTATGGTTTTGCTTTTCCACATAAATTTTAGACTTAGCTTATTAATATCTCCAAAAATCTGCTGGGATATTTTTTGGATGCATTGAATGTGTATGTCAATTTGCAGAAAACTGACCTTTTTTTGGCATGCTGCCTGCCTTCTCTGATCAAGAACTGAACCCAGGCCCATGGCAGTGAAAACACAGAGTCCTAACCACTGGACCACCAGGGAATTTCTACAACTGACATTTTAGCAATGTTGAGTTTCGTAAACACTGTTCATCTCCTCCATTAGCTCAGCAGTCTGTAACTTTCCTCTGTGATGTTTTGTAGTTTTTGATGTACCAGTCTTTTGCATCCTTTGTCAGGCACATCCCTGAGTACTTCATATTTATGCTATTGTAAGTGTTTTTTTCCCCCTTAATTTTAGTTTCTGTTTGTTTGTTGCTGTTGTATAGGAATACAATGGAAACTTTTTAAATCTATCTTTTCTTTCTGATTTTTTGACATGTACACACTGCTGTATTTGTTAATTTTTGGCTGCACTGGGTCTTTGTTGCTGCATGCGGGCCTTCTCTAGTTGTGAAGAGTGAAGGCTGCTCTCTGGTAGTGCACCAGTTTCTCAATGCAGTGGCTTCTCTTGTGCAGCACAGGCTCTAGGCTCAGGCTCCCGGAGTTGTGGCACAGGGGCTCAGAAGCTGTGACTCAAGAGCCCTAGAGCATGCAGACTGCAGTAGCTGTGATGTGCAGGCTCCGCAGTTGCAGCTCGTGGGCTCTAGAGTGCGGCCTCAGGAGTTGCGGCACATGAGCTCAGTTGCTCTGTGGTATGTGGAATCTTCCTGGACCAGGAATTGAACCTGTGTTCCCTGCGTTGGCAGATGTATTCTTACCCCTGTGCCACCAGGGAAGTCCACAAATAAAATTTTTATATTGGTCTGGTATGCTGCAACCTTTCTGAACGTATTAGTCTTAATAACTTAAAAAAAAATAGATTTCAAAGGATTTTCTATAAGGATGATCATACTATCTGTGAATAAAGGCAATTTTAGTTATCTTTTCCAAACTGGGTTCTTTATATTTTCTTGACTGATTGCATTAGCTTGAATTTTTAGTACAACACTGAAAAGAAATGATGAAAACAGACATCCTTCACTTTTTCTTGCTCTTAGAGAGAAAGTGTTTAAATCTTTTACTGTTAAGTATGTATTATCTGTAGGTTCCTGTTCTTTATCAGGTTGCTAGTTTGTTGAGAAATTTTTTTTAATAAAAGATTTTTAAAACTCTATAGTGCTTTACAGTTTTAATGTTTCGCATGCATGATGTCATATAATTCCATAATAACCTTTTCCCCATACTCGTGTATTACCTTCCCACACCCCAAGGGATTTTTTTAAAAATCAGCAATGAGTATTGGACTGCCATGTGCTTTTCCTGTGTCTATTGTGATGATAATAGGATTTTTCTTTTTCAGTTTTTTAATATTGTGAGTTACAGTGATTGGTTTTAATATAAATACCTTATAACAAACATCCTCTTTGTGCTTACTTGTAATCATATGTGATATTACCAACCAAAGGTTTTTGATGAATAGAACTGATTATAGCTTCTCTGTCAGGCTTTGTATTTCACAGTTTAATCTTGGAAGAAAGTTCTGGATAATATACAAGAAGGAAAAAAATCCTTAACCTACTGGTTTGGCAAATATTCTTTGAGTGCTTGCTATGTGTTGAGCTATGCCTCAGGCGTTAGGTGCTAAAATACACTCTCATGAGATGTAATGACCAGCGAGGGATTGTTGTGAAGAAATATTAGTATTATTCAAATAATGGAGAGCTTCCTTTTCTAATGAGCCTGAAAAACTTTTTGATATCTGAGCCTTTGGTCTTTTCTTTTTAATTAAGCCTATATGAGCCTGGTGAATTAAAATTACCCCAGAGAAGAATGACAATAAATTAATCTAGAGAGCAAGGTGGTTTTGATACTTCTTTATCTTTGTTGTTGTGGTGGTTGTTCAGTTGCTAAGTTGTGTCATTATCTCTGACCACCCAACAAATCTTAGTTTTCAGAAATATATGGTTTTATACGGCTGTTTTCTTTATTTATTCATTTATTTAAAGAACAGGAATCAGCACCTATGATGTACCAGAATACCCCTAGGCTCTTGTTTCCAAGAACTGCTTGAATTGCTAGGCTAGAATCAAGTTTAAGTTTGAAAGGGAGATAACCTAAGTCACCCTTTCCTTTTACAGATGAGAACTGAAGATCTGAGAAAAGAAATTCACAGGCATTTGAACTTTCTGTTTCTTCCTATCCCCACTCTAAACTTAATGAGAGAGGCTCCAACATTGAGTCAAATCCCAGCTGCCCCAGTAAGCATCTTTGTGACCCTGAAAAGCACAATAATTCTTCTGCCTGGAACTATGGCCCCATCTGTAGAATGTGGTTAATAATAGCCATCATTAAAGGATAATGATGAAGCCTTTGCCTCCGGTCTGCTTTCTCTTATTTCCAGCTTTCAGGTGCACGTGCTGATGGTCATCACTTCCTCCAGACAAAGCAGGAAGGAAGTGGGAACCATGCTCATTTGCCACATCTTTGGGATCTCAGAGAAAATTTATCTTTGTTGACATTACACTTTCCTCCATAAAGTGGGACTCTACCTCATGGTGTTTGTGTGAAAATGGTCAAAGTTTTAAAAATTTATAACTCTTAAGTCAATAACTTATTAACTCACCTTGGGCAAATCATTAGTATTTCTCAGCTTACTTTACCTATTTTAAAATGAGAGACAGTGTTTTTCCCTTACAGGGTTATTGCAAGGAAAGCTGTTGCTGTGACCTATGTCAGAGGGTGTGTTGCCTATGTTTTCATCTAGGAGTTCTATAGTTTTGGTCTTACATTTGGGTCTTTAATCCATTTTGAGCTTATTTTTGTGTTTGGAGTTAAGAAATGGTATTTCATTTTTATACATGTGGCTGTCCAGTTTTCCTGGCACCATTTGTTGAAGAGACTGTCTTTCCAGTATTGTGTAGTATTGCCTCCTTTGTCATAGATCAATTGACCATAGGTGCCTGGGCTTATTTCTGGGTTTTCTATCCTGTTCTATATTGATTGATCTATATTTTTATTTTTGCACCAGTACCAGACTGTTTTGATGACTATATCTTTGTAGTATAGTATGAAGCCAGGGAGCCTGATTCCTTCAGCTGTTTTTCTTTTTCAAGATTTCATTGACTATTCAGGGTCTTTTGTGTCTCCAAACAAATTTTGAGATTTGTTGTTGTTATAGTTCTGTGAAAAATGCCATTGGTATTTTCATAAGGATTGCACTGAATCTGTAGATTGCCTTGGGTAGTACAGTCATTTTGACAATATTGATTCTTCCAGCCCATGAACATGGTATGTCTAACCACCTGTTTATGTCTTATTCAATTTCTTTCATCATCATCATCATGTAGGTTTCAGAGTACAGGTCCCCCCCCACCTCCTTAGGTAGGTTTATTTCTAGGTATTTTATTATTTTTGATATAATGGTAAATGCAATTGCTTCTTGAATTTCTCTTTCTGATCTTTTGTTGTTAGTATATAGAAATGCAACAAACTTCTGTGTATTGATTTTGTAATCTGAAACTTTACCAAGTTCATTGATGAGTTCTAGTAGTTTTCTGGTAGATCTTTAAGATCTTCTATGTATAGGATCATGTCATCAGCAAACAGTGACAGTTCAACTTCTTGTCCAATTTGGATTCCCTTTACTTCTTTTTCTTCTCTGATTACTATACCTAGGACTTTCAAAGCTGTGTTGAATAAAAGTGGTGAGAATGGACATATTTGTCTTCTTCCTCACCCCAGAGGGATGTTTTCAGCTTTTCGCCATTGAACATGATACTAGCTGTAGGTTTGTCATATATGGCCTTTATTATGTTGCAGTGTTAAATGGGTATGCCCACTTTCTGGAGAGGTTTTTTTTTTTTTATCATAAATGGGTGCTGAATTTTGTCAAAAGCTTTTTCTGCATCTATTGAAATGATCTATATGGTTTTTATTCTTCAATTTGTTGATATGGTGTATTGCATTGATTGATTTGTGGATGATGAAAAATCCTTGCATCCCTGGGATGAATCCCATTTGATCATGGGGTATGATCTTTTTAATGTATTGTTGGATATAGATTGCTAGTATTTTGTTGAGAATTTTTGCATCTATGTTCATCAGTGATATTGGCCTGTAATCTTTTTTTGTGATATCTTTGTCTGGTTTAGGTAGCAGACTGACAGTGGCCTCATAAAATCAGTTGGAAAGTTTTCCTTCCTCTGTGACTTTTTGGAACAGTTTCAGAAGAATAAGCATTAACTCATCTCTAAATGTTTGATAAAATCTGCCTGTCAAGCCGTCAGGTCCTGGGCTCTTTTTTTGGTGGGAGGTTTTCAATCATGGTTTCAATTTCAGTGCTTATGATTGGTCTGTTCATAGTTTCTATTTCTTCCTGGTTCAATCTAGGCAGACTGTACCTAAGAATTTGTCCATCTCTTCCACCATTTTATTGGCAAACAATTGTTCATCGTAGTCTTTTATGATCCTTGGTACTTCTATGGAGTCAGTTGTAATGTCTCTTTTTTCATTTTTAATTTTACCGATTTGAGTCCTCTTCCCTTTTTTTCTTGATGAATCTGGCTAAAGAGTTATCAATTTTGTTTATCTTCCCAAAGAACCAACTTATAGTTGTTTTCTTTGTCTCTATTTCATTTATTTCTGCTCTTATTTTTATAACTTCCTTCCTTCTACTAACTTTAGGTTTTGCTTGTTCTTCTTTCTCTAGTTGTTTTAGGTGTAAAGTTAGGTTGTTTATTTGAGATTTTCCTTGTTTCTTGAAGTAACATTGTATTGCTACAGACTTCCCTCTTAGAACCGCTTTTGGGGCATCTTATTAGTTTTGGACTGATGTGTTTTCATTTTCATCTGTCTCTAGGTGTTTTTTCAATTCTTCTTTGATTTCTTCAGTGATCCAATGGTTGTTTAGTAGCATATTGTTTAGTCACCATATGTTTATGTTTCTTAGAGTTTTTTGCTTGTATTTTATTTCTAATCAGATAGTGTTGTGATATGAAAAGACGCTTGATATGATTTCAATTTTCGTAAATTTATCAGGGCTCATCTTGTGGCCCAGCATGTAGTCAATCCTGGAGAATGTTCCACGTGCACTTGGGAGGAATGTGCAGTCTGCTGCTTTCATGGGGAAAGCTCAATAGGTATCAGTTAAATCCAACTTGTCTAAAGTGTCCTTTAAGGCCTATGTTTCCTTATAGGTTTTCTGTCTGGATGATCTGTCCATTGATGAAAGTGAGGTATTAAAATCCCCCACTATTATTGTGTTACTGTTGATTTCTCCCTTTATGTTTGTTAGGATTTGCCTCATGTATTGAGGTGCTCCTTTGTCGGGTCTATATATAGTTAAAATTGTTATATCTTCTTCCTGGATTGAACCCTTTATCATTATGTAATGTCCTTCTTGGTCTCTTATAACAGTCTTTGTTTTAAAGTTCTATTTTGTCTGATATGAGTATTGCTACTCCAGCTTTCTTATGATTTCCATTTGCATGAAATACCTTCTCCCATTCCCTTATGTTCAGTCTGTAAGTGTCCATAGGTCTGAGGTGGGTCTCTTGTAGACATGCATATGGGTCTTGTTTTTGTATCCACCCAGCCTGTCTATATCTTTTGCCTATTTACATTGAAAGTAATTATTAACATATATTGGAGAAGGGAAATGGCAACTCACTGCAGTATTCTTGCCTGGAAAATCCCAGGGACAGAGGAGCCTGGTGGGCTGCTGTCTATGGGGTTGCACAGAGTTGGACCCGACTGAAGCAACTTAGCAGCAGCAGCAGCAGCAACATCAACATATATGATCCTTTGTTAATTGTTTTGGGTTTATTTTTGTAGCTTTCCCCCTTCATTTATGTTTCCTGCCTAGAGAATTTCCTTCAGTATTTGTTGTAAAATTGGTTTGCTGCTGCTGCTGCTAAGTCGCTTCAGTTGTGTCCGACTCTGTGCAACCCCATAGATGGCAGCCCACCAGGCTCCCCCAGTGGTGCTTAATAGAACTGGACATGGAACAACAGACTGGTGCCAAATAGGAAAAGGAGTACGTCAAGGCTGGATATTGTCACCCTGCTTATTTAACTTCTATGCAGAGTACATCATGAGAAATGCTGGGCTGGAAGAAACACAAGCTGGAATCATGATTGCTGAGAGAAATATCAATAACCTCAGATATGCAGATGACACCACCCTTATGGCAGAAAGTGAAGAGGAACTAAAGAGCCTCATGATGAAAGTGAAAGAGGAGTGAAAAAGTTGGCTTAAAGCTCAACATTCAGAAAACGATCATGGCATCTGGTCCCATCACTTCATGGCAAATAGATGGGGAAACAGTGGAAACAGTGGCAGACTTCATTTTTGGGGGAGGGGGGCTCCAAAATCACTGCAGATGGTGACTGCAGCCATGAAATTAAAAGACGCTTACTCCTTGGAAGAAAAGTTATGACCAACCTAGACAGCATATTAAAAAGCAGAGACATTACTTTGCCAGCAAAGGTCCATCTAGTCAAGGCTATGTTTTTTTCCAGTAGTCATGTATGAATGTGAGAGTTGGACTGTGAAGAAAGCTAAGCGCCAAAGAATTGATGCTTTTGAACTGTGGTGTTGGAGAAGACTCTTGAGAGTCCCTTGGACTGCAAGATCCAACTAGTCAATCCTAAAGGAGATCAGTCCTGGGTATTCATTGGAAGGACTGTTGTTGAAGCTGAAACTCCAATACTTTGACCACCTGATGTGAAGAGCTGACTCATTTGAAAAGACCCTAATGGTAGGAAAGATTGAAGGTAGGCGGAGAAGGGGATGACAGAGGATAAAATGGTTGGATGGCATCACCGACTTGATGGACATGAGTCTGGGTAAATTCCAGGCGTTGGTGATGGACAGGGAGGCCTGGCATGCTGCAGTCTGTGGGGTAAAAAAGAGTCGGACATGACTGAGTGACTGAACTGAACTGAATTCTCTTAATTTTTGCTTATCTGGAAAGCTTCTGATTTTTCCATCAAATCTGAATGACAGTCTTGCTAGGTGTTCTTGGTTGTCAGTTCTTCCCTTTAATCACTTGGAATATATTGTGTCATTCCCTTTTGGCTTGTAGAGTTTCTGTTGAGAAATCAGCTGATATCCTTATGGGATTTCCTTTTATGTTGTTTGCCTTTTCTCCCTTGTTTCTTTTAATAATTTATCTCTGTCTTTAATTTTTGTCAGTTTGATTACTATGTCTCTCTCTATGAATTTATCCTGTCTGGGACTCTGCACTTCCTGAACTTGGTTGACCATTTTTTTAATTCCCAGGTTGGGGAAGTTTTCAGCTACTATCTCTTCAAATTTTTGAGGGGTTCTTTCTCTCTTTTCTCCTTCTGGGACCCCCTATCATGTGAATATTGGTAGGTCTGAAGTTGTCCCAGAGGTCTCTTAGGCTGTCTTCATTTCTTTTCATTCTTTTCTCTATATTCTGTTTTGCAGCTTTGATTTTCACCACCCTATCTTCCAGGTCACTTATCCATTCTTATGCTTCAGTTATTCTGCTATTGATTCCTTCTAGTATATTGCCATCTCTGTTTGTTTGTTCTTTAGTTCTTCTAGGGTTTTGGTAAACTTTTTTTTTTTTTTTTGGCATCTTCTCCATTATTTTTCTGAGATCCTGGGTCATCTTCACTATCATTTTTATGAATTCTTTTGTGGAAGGTTGCCTATCTCCATTTCATTTAGATATATTTCTGGGGATTTACCTTGTTCCTTCATCTGGGATATAATCTTATTTATTTTCATTTTGGTTATCTTTCTGTGATTATGGTATTAATTCTGGAAGATGATGGGATTGTAATTCTTGTTTCTTCTGTCTTCATTCTGGTACATGAGGATAAGAGGCTTGTGAAAGCTTCCTGATGGGAGGGACTGGCTGTGGGGAAACCTGGGTCTTGCTCTGGTGGCCAGACTTCTACTCAGTCATCTTGAACCAATCCTCTTGTATGACATTTTAAAAAAAGTATTTCTGCCTACCTGGGTACTAGGGACACACTCAGTTCAACTTGAATCCAATTGTCTGCTGATGGGTGGGGCTGGGCTCCCTCCCTGTTAGTTGTCTGGCTTAAGGCGACAGTCCTGGAGTTTACAGGTGACACAGTCCTGGAGTTTAGGGCCATTGGTAACCTCCAAGAGGACTTAAACTGAGTTACATCTCCCAGGTCTGCTGCCACCAGTGCCCCTGTCCCCACGGTGGGCCACTGCCAACCCATGCCTCTGCAGGAGACCCTAAGCACTCAGAGGAAGGTCTGGCTGAATCTCTGTTGGGGTCACTGTTCCTTTCTTCTGGGTCCTGGTGCACACAAGGTTTCTTTGTGCCCTCCAAGAGTGCAATCTCTGTTTCTCCCAGTATGTAGAGTTCCTGTAATCAAATCCCACTGGACTTCAAAATCAGATTACCCGGGTATTCCCAGGCTCTTCCCCCAGGCTGGGGAGCCTGATATGGGGCCTAGAATCTTCACAATAGTGTGACAGCCTCTTTGGTATTATTGTTCTCCAGTTTGTGGGTGACCCGCCCTGCGAGTATAGGATTTGATTTCATCGTGATCGTGCCTCTCCTACTGTTTTATCACGGCTTTTTCTTTGTCCTTGGATGTGGGGTGTCTATTTTTTGGTGAGTTCCCGAGTCTTCCTGTTGATGGTTGTTCAGCACCTCGTTGTGATTTTGGTGCTCTGGTAGAAGATGAGTGCACGTCCTTCTCTTTGTCATCTTGAACCAATCCTCTTGTATGACATGTTTTAAAAAGTATTTCTGCCTACCTTGCGTACTAGTTTTTCTCTGATGGTACCAAACACATGTGCTCACAGATACAAGCATCCACACTCATTTCTTTCAAGGCAAGCTGGTTGGTTTCATCCCTGGATCTGAGTCAAGTCTTGGTGTAGAGGCCATGCACAGGGACCAACCATCTGACTGCTCTTGTGAATGTAGTCAACTTGCATACTCTGCATTTTGCTTCTAGGTACACTAAACTCCTGATGACCACTTCCTATACTTATGAATGTTTTCATATAAATCTTTAATCTATCTTGGAATTAATTTCAGCATATGCTCTGCATCTGTATTAGTTAGCTATTGCTGCACAAGTTATATTCCCCACCCCAAAAAAACATACTGCCTTAAAAAACTAACATAATTTATTTTCTCTTGGTTTTTGTGGGTCATGAATTCACTCAGGGTACAGTGGGTGTGGCTTATTTCTGCTCACAATGTTCTGGATAGAATCCTTATGCTGACAACTAAAATCATCTGAAAGCTTGGCGGAGTCTGGAAGATCTGGTTCCAAAGTGGCTCCATCACATGGCTAGTTGTTAATTCTATCATATTGGTTCCCTTTCCATGGGCATTTCCACAGGGCTTGCTGAGTGTCTTCATGCCACTAGTTTC
Source organism: Redunca redunca (assembly GCA_006410935.1). Classification (NCBI taxonomy): domain Eukaryota; kingdom Metazoa; phylum Chordata; class Mammalia; order Artiodactyla; family Bovidae; genus Redunca; species Redunca redunca. The sequence continues at coordinate 268,506 of SJYQ01007275.1, forward strand.
CACCAAAGTAAGTAATCTTACAGAAGAACAGGCTGAGTTCTATTCTCTTTATGACCTACCCCCAGAAATCACAAAAAATCATTCCTAACACATTCTATTCATTAAAAGCAAGGCAGTGAGCCTTTCTCTACCCTTCTTCCACACTTTCAAAGCAGAAGAGTTAGAGTCTACCTGTTGAAGGGTAGGGTGTTATAATGAGCAGATATATTTTAAAAGCATCATATAACCTAATGTAAGTTTTATCCAATTTTATAGTCATCCAATCTCATATTGAATGGTCTATCATCACTCCAATTTCAGCCATTACATTTGCTAAAATCAAGTACAAATTTGTGTCTATCCCACGTTTCAGTCTTTACTTGCATTATGTTTTAGCCTAGTATACCAGAGAAGGTGACTTCTTTGAGCAAAGAAAGGACTAGGAGAGAAGGAAGGCAATCTTGAGAGGAAAAGCTAAAAGAGAGAGACATGGCAAAAGGGAAAGGTGTTTTACAAAACAATGAAAAATATGTTGCTTTTCTCAGTAATCCTCATCAAGGGGAGTTGGTTGGGATGAAGCTGTGAGCTCAGGTCTGGCACTGAAGACCCTTATCCTGTTCATTCAGACATGTGGGCTGCAAGGCTTGCCTCCTGGTTAGATGATGCCTCCGGTGACCTTCAGCAGGACATAAGGATGGAGTTGTCTTTTCAACAATGAGGACACTTGAAGGCCACAGACACTCACTCCAAGGCAGGCTGAGACCTCAGGAGTACAGTCTAGGGGAGGGGAAGAGTCAGGATATTGAGAAAGGGTAGGGCTAGAAATACCTTAGTACAACCCTGATTGAACAAGTAACAGCTATACTGAAAGATAGTCGGTCAGAGGAGTGATAACTTAGAATTTTTCAGCCATATCAGAACAGGGGCCTGAGTCAGGCAGGGATGGCTTCATGCGGCCAGGGTACCTTTCATAATAAGCTGACACCGCCATAGCTCTGAAACCAGGAAAGGGCCTGGAAACCCACAGGGAGAGGTTGGCCATATTCACCTGGGGACCAGGCTGCCAGCCAAGTAGCTGAATTTGGGGGAGGATCCGAGGTCAACAGGGAAAGGGCAAAATATAAGTCTGAAAAGCAGGACTTTGGAACAAATGGAGCTGAGGCCTGCGTTTCACACCAAATGTGGTGTGGGAAGACAGAACTGATGCTGGACGCCCCCTGCTGGAGAGGATGTGGCATCTGACTGGCTCCTAGGAAGGAAAGGGAAAAAGTGAAAGTGAAATAGCTCATTGGGACCCCATGGACTGTAGCCTGCCAGGCTCCCATGTCCATGAGATTTTTCAGGCAAGAGTGCCGGAATGTGTTGCCATTTCCTTCTCCATGGGATCTTACCGACCCAGGGATCGAACCTGGGTTTCCCACATTGCAAGCAGATGCTTTACCCTCTGAGCCCCCAGGAGAGGTTGCCTCAAAATCCAAGTGAATTTAGTGTCAAAGAGGAGGTTGTCATGTGGAATACCCCTCTCTCCTCAGCACCCTACCAATGCCTAGTGATATCTGGAGCACAGGGCCTTCCTCCCCCTACATACAGATCAAGTTTGCACGTGAATCTTGGCACCTGGAGCCATCAATCATCAGCTCAAGAAAGCTTGCAGTGGGGGAATTAAGGGAGGGTCATGTTCGGCTGAAGAGCCTGCAGTCCTCTTTGTGCTCTGCACAGTCTGTGTCTTTGGCCCTCACTTCTTTCTTTTTTTCTTTTCTTTTTTTATTAAAAAAGGTAATTTATTTATTTGGCTGTGCCAGGTCTTAGCTGTGGCATGCAGGGTCTTTTAGTCACAGCATGCAGGATCTTTAGTTGCAGGATGTGAGATCTAGTTCCCTGACCAGGGATCAAACCCAGGCCCCCAGCATTGGGAGCTTGGAATCTTAGCCACTGGACCACCAGAGAAGTCCCTGGCCCTCTGTTTCTAAGTTTGACATTTGAGCATGGTGTCTCTTGGCAGAGTCTGTGCTGCTTTGGGGACTGTCTTGCTTTCAGTAACAATAGTAGTGGTCATGATGATGGTGACCAGCATCCAAACATCCAAGAGGCTATGAGACTCGACATAACTGACCTGCTGGGGAGTCAGTTCCAGACAACATGATCAGAAAACGTGCTCTGACACCAGAACGGAGCAGTTCACAAAAAACACCAGACAAGCTGAAAAACTCAGGATCTTTCTCATTTGTGAGTGCAATAGACAGCTTTGACCCCCAGACAAAAAAGAGGGCTTCCCTTACATCAGATTTAAACTGCTACTTCCATCTATAGGGCTTTTATCTGCTGGTTTGTCTTGCTTTTAATCTCTCCCAGCCCTCTTCCATGTGTGAAATGAGATTAAGCACTGCTCTTCCACAAAATTAAGACCAGGAAATTTGTGTGTTAAAATGAAGCAGGATCATAGCAAATAGCAGTGATTTCCTTTATCAACCTTTTTTTTTTTTTTTTGAAAATATACCTAACATAAAGTTTGCCATTTAAGTCATTTAAAGTGTGCAGTGGTATTAGGTTACACTTACATTGTTGTGCAGCCCTTGCCACCATCCATCTTGAGAGCTTTTTCATCTTCTCAGACCGAAACTTTGTTCCCATTAAACACTGACTCTCCATTCTCCTCCCCCGACCCCCTAGTAACCACTAGACTCCCTTCTGTTTCTGTAAATGTGACTACTCTAGGCACCTAATATCCTCATATAAACAGACTCATACAGTATTTGTCTTTTTGTGACTGACTTATTTCATTTAATATCTTCCTTCAGATATATACCCAGAAGTGGAATTGCTGGATTCATGTGGTAGTACCACTAAGTTTTTTCTCTGTCCTGTTTTCCATAATGGCTATACAAATTTAGATTCCCTCAAACAAAGCACGGGTTCCTTTTATCACATCCTTGCCAACATTTGTTGTCTCTTGCTTTTTGATAATAGGCATCCTAAAAGATGACCATTATATCTACTACTGTGGGCAAGAATCCCTCAGAAGAAATGGAGTAGCCATAATAGTTAACAAAAGAGTCTTAAATGCAGTACTTGGATGCAATCTCAGAAACAACAGAATGATCTCTGTTCATTTCCAACACAAACCATTCAATATCACAGTAATCCAAGTCTATGGCCCAACCAGTAACGCTGAAGAAGCTGAAGTTGAACAGTTCTATGAAGACCTACAAGACTTTTTAGAACTAACACCCCAAAAAAGATGTCCTTTTCATTATAGGGGACTTGAATGCAAAAGTAGGAAGTCAAGATACACCTGGAGTAACAGGCAAATTTGGCCTTGGAATACAGAATGAAGCATGGCAAAGGCTAATAGAGTTTTGCCAAGAGAATGCACTGGTCATAGCAAACACCTTCTTCCACCAACACAAGAGAAGACTATGCACATGGACATCACCAGGTGGCCAACACTGAAATCAGATTGAGTATATTCTTTGCAGCCACAGATGGAGAAGCTCTATATAGTCAGCAAAAACAAGACCAGGAGCTGACTGTGGCTCAGATCGCGAACTCCTATTGTCAAATTCAGACTTAAACTGAAGAAAATGGAGAAAACCACTAGACCATTCAGGTATGACCTAAATCAAATTCCTTATGATTATACAGTGGAAGTGAGAAATAGATTTAAGGGCCTAGATCTGTAGACAGAGTGCCTGATGAACTATGGACGGAGGTTCGTGACATTGTATAGGAGACAGGAATCAAGACCATTCCCAAGAAAAAGAAAGGCAAAAAGGCAAAATGGCTGTCTGTGAAAGCCTTACAAATAGCTGTGAAAAGAGGAGAAATGAAAAGCAAAGGAGAAAAGGAAAGATATATCCATTTGAATGCAGAGTTCCAAAGAATAGCAAGGAGAGATAAGAAAGACTTCCTCAGTGATCAATGCAAAGAAATAGAGGAAAAGAACAGAATGGGAAAGACTAGAGAACTCTTCAAGAAAATTAGAGATACCAAGGGACCATTTCATGCAAAGATGGGCTCAATAAAGGACAGAAGTAGTATGGACCTAACAGAAGCAAAAGATATTAAGAAGAGGTGGCAAGAATACACAGAAGAACTGTACAAAAGAGATCTTCATGATCAAGATAATCATGATGGTGTAATCATTCACCTAGAGCCAGACATCCTGGAATGTGAAGTCAAGTGGACCTTAGGAAGCATCACTACGAACAAAGCTAGTGGAGGTGATGGAATTCCAGTTGAGCTATTTCAAATCCTAAAAGATGATGCTGTGAAAGTGCTGCACTCAATATGTCAGCAAATTTGGAAAACTCAGCAGTGGCCACAGGACTGGAAAAGGTCAGCTTTCATTCTAATCCCAAAGAAAGGCAATGCCAAAGAATGCTCAAACTACCGTACTAATGCATTCATCTCACACACTAGTAAAGTAATGTTGAAAATTCTCCAAGCCAGGCTTTAGCAATACATGATCTGTGAACCTCCAGATGTTCAAGCTGGTTTTAGAAAAGGCAGAGGAACCAGAGATCAAATTGCCAATATCCGCTGGATCATTGAAAAAGCAAGAGTTCCAGAAAAACATCTGTTTCTGCTTTATTGACTATGCCAAAGCCTTTGACTGTGTGGATCACAATAAACTGTGGGAAATTCTGAAAGAGATGGGAATACCAGACCACCTGACCTGCCTCTTGAGAAAACTGTATGCAGGTCAGGAATCAACAGTTAGAACTGGAAATGGAACAACAAACTGGTTCCAAATTGGGAAAGGAATACATCAAGGCTGTATATTGTCACCCTGCTTATTTAACTTTTATGCAGAGTACATCATGAGAAACACTGGGATGGAAGAAGCACAAGCTGGAATCAAAATTGCTGGGAGAAATATCAATAACCTCAGATATGCAGATGGCACCACCCTTATGGCAGAAAGTGAAGAGGAACTAAAGAGCCTCGTGATGAAAGTGAAAGAGGAGAGTGAAAAAGTTGGCTTAAAGCTCAACATTCAGAAAACGAAGATCATGGCATCTGGTCCCATCACTTCATGGCAAATAGATGGGGTAACAGTGGAAACGGTGTCAGACTTTAGTTTTTTGGGCTCCCAAATCACTGCAGATGGTGACTGCAGCCATGAAATTAGAAGATGCTTACTCCTTGGAAGGAAAGTTATGACCAACCTAGACAGCATATTTAAAAGCAGAGACATCACTTTGCCAACAAAGGTCCGTCTAGTCAAGGCTATGGTTTTTCCTGTGGTCATGTATGGATGTGAGAGTTAGACTGTGAAGAAAGCTGAGTGCCAAAGAATTGATGCTTTTGAACTGTGGTGTTGGAAAAGACTCTTGAGAGTCCCTTGGACTGCAAGGAGATCCAACCAGTTCACCCTAAAGAGATCAGTCATGGGTGTTCATTAGAAGGACAGATGTTGGAATCTGAAACTCCAATACCTTGGCCACCTGATGTGAAGAGCTGACTCATTGGAAAAGACCCTGATGCTGGGAAAGATTGAAGGCAGGAGGAGAAGGGGACAACAGAGGATGAGATCGTTGGATGGCATCACCAACTCAATGGACATGAGTTTGGGTGAGCTCCAGAAGTTGGTGATGGATAAGGAAGCCTGGCATGCTGCAATTCACGAGGTCACAAAGAATTGGACATGACTGAGGGACTGAACTGAACTGACTGATCCTAAAAGGTATGAGGTGATATCTCATTGTGGTTTTGATTTACATTTCCATGATGGTTAGCCTGGAAAAATTTTTCATGTGCTTGTTGGCCATTTGTACGGCATTTTCTTTAGAAAACTATTCAGGTTCTTTTTCCATTTTTCAACTGGATGGTTATTTTTTTCTAGTGAGTTGCATAGATATCCCATATATTTTGGATAATAAACCCTTATCAGGTGTATGGTCTGTAAATATTTTCTCCCATTCTGTCAGTAGCCTTTTCATTTTGTTGATGGTTTCCTTAGCTTTGCAGAAACTTTGAAATTTGATACAGTGTCATTTGTTGACTTTTGTTTTGTTTCTTGCAATTTAGTTGTCATTTAAGAAATTGTTACCAAGACCAATGTCAAGGAGCTTTTCTCCTCTGTTTTCTTCTACAAGTTTTACCATTTCAAATTTTACATTTATTTCAAGTAGTTTTTTGTGAGTGTTGTCAGACAGGGATCCAAGTTCATTTTTCTTGCAAACTGATTTCTAGTTTTCCCACTACCATATATTAAAGAGACTATCTTTTCTCCTTGAGTATTCTTGGCTACCTTGTCACATATTAGTTGATTATATATGCACAGGTTTATTTCTGGGCTCTATTAGCCATTTATCTAATGATTAACACTCAGATTTTTGCAAAATTTTTTGCTATTAGTAACATGGCCTGATGAGCATTCTGTTAGACATTATCAATTTGTGTAGTTAACCAAAACAGATAGCACAGTTGTAGGGTGTGTACATGTTAAATTTGACTACAGTTTGTCTATTTTTTCTTCAAATTGGCTACACCAATGTACACCCCTGTCCACGGGCAGGAAAGTGTCCTCTCCCATCCTGTTACCAAGGGAAATAAAGATATTTCCAAGCTCCTATGTTTCAGACAGGCTGAAAGATGAAATGTCATCTTGCTGTTACTTCAGGTTCCATGTCCCTACAGATTCATGCATTTGAGGGTCACCTATCTCAGCACCCCCCACCTGGTAGGAACTGGGTCACATGGCAGGAGGTGAGTGTTGGGCAGGCAAGCAAGCAAGGGTAGCTTCACCACTCCCCATCGCTCGCATTACCAGCTGAACTCTGTCTCCTGTCAGATCAGCGGTGGCATTTGTAGGAACGCAAGCCCTCCTGAGAACTGCACATCCAGGGACCCAGGTTGCATGCTCCTTATGAGAATCATCCCCAAACCATCTGCTCTCTGTCCTCCCCACATCCCGCCTGTGGAAAAATTATCTTCCATGAAACTGATCCCTGGTGCCAAAAGGACTGGAGACCGCTGACTATCTGATAGGTTAACGATGGCAAACTCAGGTGGGTTCCAACAGCAGAACTATTCCTGAAAGGCAGTGAGGCTGCTACTCCCTGGCTTTCAATGGCAGGACTTTGGCCAACAAAACTGCACCAAAAAGCTCTCCAGGATATCATGTTCCACCAGAAGATGATGCTGAACTTTCATTTGGCTGAGGCTGCTGTCAGAGGAGAGAAAAACCCCAAACCTGGCCACGAGCAGGATGTGCGTGGAGACTTTCAGAAGCTTCAGATGCCCAGCAGTGAGTGGCAGCCCCCGGAGCAGTGGAGGGTGGAGCGGACAAAGCAGGAGAGGATTCCAGCAGCCACGCCCTGGGGAAACACAAAACGGTGAGTTAGCAGTAGTGAGAGTGCTGGGCTTTGTTAAGAGTCAGTGACACAGTCCCTTCCTAGGGTTAATTGGCATGAAAGCTGGATAGTGTTCACCTCTGGATTCCTTCTGATGACATGTAATCCCTGTGATACATTTTAGATTCTGAGAGGCCCTCAGCAGAGTACAAAAGAAGTGCTGTAGCCCCTCTGCTTTGAGAAAACAAAACCGGGTAGGACGGGAAAAGAAGGAGAGAGAACTGAGCATGGCTGCATATCAATTCATTCTGTTTTGTTTCTACAAGATGCTCCTCAGGAAACTAAAGGAGTCAACTTTCCTGAAGACCTCAGTTATTCTCTGAGGAAAAGAATCGAGTCATTCTGTTGCTGGAAGACCTGGGTCCAAGTCCAGGCTTTGCCACTGTGTGCCTGTTTCCTAATCTGTAAACCCGGGTAATATTCCTTATTGTTTGCATTGGGGGGCTCTTGTTCGCAGCAAGCAGCACTGGGCTGGAAGTCAGGACCACAGTTCCAGCTCTTGCTCTGACAGGAACTCACTGGGTGAGTTAGTAAGCTCCTTAAGCTCTCTCTCCCTCAGTTTCTCAGTCTGTCAGAGGGTGTGATCTTGCCAGTTTCACTGACTTCTGTGAAGATAAAGACAACAGGAGGTGTGAAGATTTTGTATAAACACCACTGCCTTGAATGTAACTAGCTGTTGTTCAGTCGTTCAGTTGTGTCCAGCTCTTTGCGACCCCATGAACTGCAGCATGCCAGGCTTCCCAGTCCTTCAATAACTAGACCTTGCTCAAACTCATGTGCATGGAGTCAGTGATGTCATCCAACCATCTCATCCTCTGTCGTCCCCTTCTCCTCCCACCTTCAATCTTTCCCAGCATCAGAGTCTTTTCAAATGAGTCAGTTCTTCGCATCAGGTGGCCAAAGTTATTGGAGCTTCAGCTTCAGCATCAGTCCTTCCAATGAATATTCAGGACTGATTTCCTTTAGGATGGACTGGTTGAATCTCCTCGCAATCTAAGGGGTTCTAAGCGTCTTTTCCAGTTCCGAAAGCATCAGTTCTTTGGCGCTCAGCCTGCTTTATGGCCCAGCTCTCACATTCGTACATGACTACTGGAAAAACCGTAGGTTTCTCACAGGTTTTCTTCCAGCGTGCAAAGCTGCACACCATGTGAATGAAACTGCTCTGTCACAAACAACCGAAACTCATTTTACTTTAGATATAGAGAAAATATGCCTTTATGGGTGAAGTCTCTTAAAGGTAGACAATTTCTGACCTGTATTCCAGGGAAACAGAGTTCCAAATATAGGGACAAACTGAACATCAGTCAGGAGTCTCCCCGAGTGGTTCGGGAACGCGCGGCTTCACGCGGCTCCCTTGCGCCACCTGGTGCCCCATTCCCGCAACTGCCCAGAAACCACGTGTAAGAAAGTGCTTACAACCTAACTACGCACTTTAGGTCAGGCCCGCCCTAGCCAATCGGCTAGGGAGAGGCGGGGCGGGAGAAAGCGGGAGTCCAATCGTTGCCCGCCTCCCGAGAAGAAGGCGGGGCTTGCGATTTACCACGTTGGGTTTGTCCGCAGCGCTAATTACTTTTTCCGAAGGCTGGGGAGCCTCACTCCCGCTGGCGCCGCCGCCTCGCGCGCTCCTGCTCCGTCGCGGCCGCGCGGGGGGCGCCTGCTCCCGAGGACCATGTGTGACGGCGCCCTGCTGCCCCCCCTGGCCCTGCCCCTGCTGCTGCTGCTGCTCTGGGGACTGGACCCGGGCACAGGTAGCGCCCCGCTCCCGCCGCCCCTCCGTCCGCGCCTGCCGCGGCCACCCTCCGCCTGCCCTCTCCGGCGGCCTCCGCCTGCTTGCGCGGCCGCGCCGCGGCGGCCGGCAGCTGACAGCCGCGGGGTCGAGGGGGCGCGGGCCGCGGCCGGAGGGCTCGCTTCCCGGCGGCCGCCGGGGGTCCGGCTCCCCCGAGGGCCGCGTCCCAGGAGGGGCCCGGGCGGCCGAGTCCGGAGTGGGGCGGGGCCCGGGCGGCGGCGCTGGCCGGCGCGGAGGTGCCCGGGCGAGGGATGGGACGAGGGCGCCGTCTCGGGACCGCGCTGGCGCTGGATGCCCGGCGCTGGCCCCCGCGAGTGGCAGGCGGGCGGGAGGGCGGGCCCCGCCGCGCTGACGCGTCTCGTCTTTCCCCGCAGCTGTCGGAGACGCGGCGGCCGACGTGGAGGTGGTGCTCCCGCGGCGGGTGCGCCTGGAAGACGTGCACCTGCCGCCCCTGCCCGGCGCCCCCGGGCCCCGCAGGCGCCGGCGGCCACGCGCGCCCCCCGCAGCCCTGCGCGCCAGGCTGGGGGAGCGCGCCCTGCTGCTGCACCTGCCGGCCTTCGGGCGCGACCTGTACCTGCAGCTGCGCCGCGACCTGCGCTTCCTGTCCGGCGGCTTCGAGGTGGAGGAGGCCGGCGCAGGCGGGCGCTACGGACGGTCAGCCGAGCTGTGCTTCTACTCCGGCAGCGTGCTCGGCCACCCCGGCTCCCTCGTCTCTCTCAGCGCCTGCGGCGCCGCCGGCGGCCTGGTACAGCCTTTGCCACCTCCGGGTCTGCCTGGCGGTCTGTCCGGGCGCCAAGGGTGGGGGTGAAGGGAGGTCTCCAGGGAGGGCTGGGATGGCGGTGGGGCCTCCGATGTGCTCTGCCGCTGGCAGGAGGGAGTACCCCCAGCCTTCCAGAGGGTCTAGGAGCAGAGGGCAAGAAAGGGGAGTCATCTCATTATCCAGCGCTTTCAGTCCTGAAAATTCAGAGGTGCGTCAGGCCAGCACCGACGTGGGGGTGCACAGCGAGATAGCCACAGCCTGCCCAGGGAGCACAGGTCCGGCTCAGATGAAATCCATCAGGCCCCTAGAGTGAGATGTGCACCTGGCCGATATGTAGAGAGAGCCCTGTTTGCCTCTGCACAGGTGTGCTGTGTGCGTGTCACGGGGAACACCGATCTGTATATGTACAGTTTGTCTGTTCTTGAATTGGGGATCGAGTCAAGCATTGGCCTCCTTTCTGTAATTTTGAGTCTTTACCCAGGAAAGGATATTTGGAGGGGTCCCCAGACAGGCTGCTAACCTACTCTTCTTAGTTAAAACATGGGAGCCAGGAAAGGGAAGGTGTCCCTAATACTTTTACCTTATGCAGCAAGCAGGCATTTGTTGCCACCTACCCTCAGCTAGGCCTGAGGAATGCTGACCGTAGTGATAAGCCCCTCTCTCTGTCCCTGGAAGCTCTCTGGGTGTGGCAGTAATCTGCCCTTACCACCTCCCCCCACCCTGCTGTTTCTGCACCTGTGGAGTGCTCGAAGGGAGGAGGAAGTCTTGGCACCTCTGCCCTGACTTTGCTCACACTGGCTCACTTGGTTACATTGGTGCCCAAACAACACTTCTCAGCTTCTCATCATGCCCCCAAGGAGCACAGATGGCTGGCAGATGGGCTGCCCCCAGCAGGCAGAGCCTGGGATGGGTGCAGAGCAGGCTTCTCTATCTTCTGGGGAAGTCGTTTCTGATACTCTTTTGTGTCTGTCCTTTCCTGGCACAGGAAACTGCTTTCCCCACTTCCACCTTCTCTCGCTCCACCATCTAGAATTCTCTTGTCCTTATCCACATTGCGTGCAACAGGTTGACATGAATATGCCACAAAGTTCAGAAACCCTGAGGGTCAGAGTCTTTAAGACTGCTCTCTTCCTGGCAGTGTAGGGGAACTTAGGTAGTAATTCTAAACTTGGCCTTCACCAGTTCCCCTAGTAGGATTTTTTGAATTCTGATAAGAATGTGATCTCCATTTGCTGGACTGGAGAAATTGGCATCTTTGGTTAAGCGAGGAGGAAAAGGGACCGTGGAGGGGCCTGGTAGGAGCTAGGGTGGAACAGCGGCGGGGAGTGTGAGCTGTGGGTGAGGAGGCTTCAGCAGGGGTGAGAAAGGCTCAGATCACTGAAGGACTCGGGTCAAGGCTGTATCATGTTCTGGGAGGGACTGGAAGGCCCACATCATTTTTCCTGTTTTTGCCAAAGTGTTTAAAGTCTAGGTCACATCACTGTACTGAACATGGAAACATCTGAATCCCATTTGCTGCGGTTTAGTGAGTTTCTGTAGAGGTCAGAGTTTATACTTCTTGGTGTAAATTTCCAGAGAGGCGCTATCTGTGAAGGATCTGAGAGTGGATATCTGGATAACACTGATTTAAAATCCTCCCGAGGTGAGTGCTGGGCCCTTTCACACATGGCTCTGGGCTGTGAGAGTTCCCTTCTGTCCTCCAGGTTTTCAGCAGGACTGCCCTTCCCTTCAGCACCATGTGAGGGCGCTGTGCTTTAGATAAAGGAACGAGGCAAAGAGGCTGCGTTAAGCATGTGCCAGCTGCAGTGGGGGCACCTCTGAGACTTTAGATTTAAAATTCGTACTTCTCTGGTTTCGTCTTGTCTGCCTTGTGCATCCCATAGCTGTAAGCTGGACATTGGACACTTCTTCCTAATACACCCTATACAGGAAACGCAGGGGTTCAGAGACTGCTGGGTGACTTGGAGTGGACCTCTTTGGTGGCAGAGTGGTCCTGCTCTTCTAGAAAAGAAAGCAGCAGAAATGTGGGCTAACCAGGTTTGCATCAGACCCCACCTTACTTTGATTTTGGTACTCGGTGTGCTTAAGACAGTTCCGATGCGTGGTAACGTTGTGTTAGCCCCTCTGGACCATGGTAGAAGCCCCGTAGAGATCTCGCTTGGGTGTTGTGTGTTTTTGAGGACAGGTTCAACCATGAAGTATGGGGAAAGGAATAATGCCCAGTAGGTGAGCTTTGGTGCCCACAGCTGGGAGCATTCCAAAGCCTTGTGTCTGAAGAATCATGTTGAGCAGGGCTGGCAAACTGTTTCTGCGAAGGACCAAGTAGTAAATACTGCAGGCTTTGCAGGCCATATGGTCTCTGTCCCAACTACTCAGCACTGCTCTTTAAGTGCAGAAGCAGCCAGAAGAAGGTAAAGAAACAGGTGGACATGGATGTATTCGATAAAATTTTATTCAGTGTTGAGTATGAATTAAACCTGCTGCATCTCACGTCTCCAGAACAGCCTAATGAGGAGTGTTGCCTGCAGGGATGGGTGTGTGGGCTCTACTCCCTGAGCTGTCTGCCCCCGGAGATGCATGATTAGAATAGCTCGTTCCTTAATTGTTCATGGGGGCAGGGGAAGTAAATCTCACACTCCGTTTTGCTCTCCACCCTTGGAACCCCGCCTTTTGACAGCAGGTGGAGGTGGGGGTCTGTGGTGTTTCCCTTCTCTGTCTTACCTTGAAAAGCTATGCAAGCTGCATTTTTTGGATCTTCAGAGACCATGGGCTCAAGTATTAATTGTTTTATGTTTATGCATCTTCATTGTATTTACATTTCAGAGAAGTCCTCAGACATAACATAGGTTTTGGGAAATTTCTGTAATTGTATATGACTTCAAAGCGATGAACTCTGGGCATATGAGGAAGGTATTTTCCCTCCCAGAGGATTTATGTGAGTTTGGATCAGCTGCCTCATGTGAATGGGACCAGATCATGGAAGGCTGGCGGAATCCGAAGAAACTTCGGGTTAAGATTCACCAGAGCAGGCAGTGGAGGTGGAACCCCAGAGACATAGTGAGTGTCTGTCTCTGAAAAGACTCTCAGTGCTGCCTGTTGGAAAGACGAGGACGGAGCGGCCGTCCTCATTCCCACAGGAGAGGAGAGGAGGGTGGACAGGCAGAGCGTCTGGTCTGCTGAACAGGCGCCCTTCTGCCTCAGGAGCACCGGGTCAGGGAAGTCCTTGGCCGGAACATGCCCCCCTCTCAGCTGGGGCTGTGGCCTGCGCGGGTGTGCTGTGGGTGAGATGCTGGGGCCACACGGGACACCCAGGAGCTCTGGGGCATGGCCCTTTTTCCCGGCCACCCAGGAGAAACAGAAGGTCAGGGGTGGTCCCAGGACACCTTCTCTGGAGTCACATCCATGCTCTGAGAGATGCTGGCTTATGTCTCTGTTACCCAGGATGCTCAGTGGGGCCTCATGGGCCAGTCAGCCTGGCTGTCTGTGCCCAACCACAGTGCAGGGGGCTCTGTCTGTGCCCGACCACAGTGCAGGGGGCTCTGTCTGTCTGTGCCCGACCACAGTGCAGGGCCAGGGCGGGAGCCCCTCGCCCATGCTGCTCCCCACGCTCTTAGTTCCCATAGCTCTTCCTTCCAGTCTGCTCAGGAGCTTTTAGAGAGTGCTCTCTGTTTCCACAGGGGAAGAAAAGTGGTTCAGATAAAAATGGGGTGGGACTGAGGTCAGCCAGGCAGTCAGCAGGTGGCTTAGAAGAGTTGGGGGCCCATGCTTTCAAGAGGGCAGCGTGATATCAGTGATGAAGGGGCCAGTTTGGGAGGTTGCTGCCTCTCCCTTTAAGAGTTGCCCAACTCGCTTTTCATTGACCACGAAATTGCCCAGCTTTTAAATGCAGCATCACTTGATCACTATAGCTGAGTGGGAAGCAGTCTTGGCAAAAGCTGTGTGGTGTGGAGGCCATTGGGAAGGGAGCAGAGAGACCACACCACATTATCCTGCATCATGGTATTGATACAGGCGTGGGGAAGGCATGTAGTCCTTAGTCATCAGTTAATGTTACTGAAGAATTTATAATGCACAATATAAATGTATTTGGAAAATGCAAAACACATTTTTAAAAGCTTTGTAAAAACGACCACTTGAGTGGATGTTAAGGAAAGCAAGGAGGGAAAAGACAGTTGTGAAATTTGGGATGTGGAGGAATTGAAGAGGAGAACCTGGAGCATAGAATTCTAAGGCCTCCCACCAGCTCCTCTGGAAGGATGCTCACTCTGCTTGACAGTAACTCTGTACCCACCGCTCGTGAGCATCAGGCTGCCCGTGACCGTAACCTCGGATACCTAAGCCTGTCTAGTTACTTACCTAGGGTACATAGCTAGATTTTCCCATCTGAACTTTGTATTTAGTTGGCAACCTGTTAAAAAAGAAGAAGTACAAGATGGGATGATGAACTGAATGAAGATGTCTTCTTTGACAGCATTCTTGAAGCTTATTTCCTGAATTGGAGACACTGCAGCTCCTTGACCTTGGATATGTGCAACAGGAGATGTTTTTGCAGCCAGTACGTCCTGGGGAACCACTCAGAGTCAGCACCTTCCCCATGCGTGCTGCTACACTCGGGCTCACAGGTGCACCGTCACACCCATGTTCTTTCGGAAATGAGACTGTTCCGGGCTGTGATCTTGAGCAAGTCGCTTATGTCCTTTGAACGCTCCTGTCTGAAGTCACACAAGGGTAAATAGCATTGGCTTTGCGTGGCTGTCAAGAGAACGAAGTAAGATAAAGTCTGAAATCAGATAGTGAGAGCCTGGCACATTAAGGCATTGGAAATACATTTCTTCTCTTGACCCACAGGCTGTTTCCAGACTTTTCCGTTTATAGATCAGCCAACCAATCAAGGCTGTTGACTAAATGAGCAGATCAGTATCATATACCTGCCGTGTGTAGGACCCTCTGGTAGGCTCCCAGTGAACCTCAGAGAGAAGTAGGGTATGGGGCCCTGTCTCGGAAGGTTCATGGGGGAAGGAGCATGCTCTTAAGCCTGCAGGGTGGGGGTGGGGAGGGGGGTTCATCCTTTACGAGTGGTTCTCAGCCCCGAGCTGGCATCAGAGTTCCTAGCAGCATTTGCTACCTGGATTGCTGGGCCCCACCCCTCCAGGTTTCTGATCCAGTCCATCTGGCGGTGGACCCGAGAGCTTGAGCTCTGACAGGTTCTCAGGGGCTGCTGCTGGTCGGGGACCATTTTGAGGATCACTGGCCTGGAGGCCGTGAGGGGGCATTTCTGGCTACTAACTGGGAGTCCCTGGGGATAGCAGTGTGGGGAGGGCAGGAGCAGGGGGTGTTTGGAAGGACAAGGCAATGGGCCTCAAGGCTTGGGTGGTGGAAACAGAGAGGAAGACTACACGAGAGGGGTCTGAAGGAGGGGGTCTGTGACTGACAGTCTAGTGCTGGAAATGGGGAGGCTGACTTTGGAGTAAAGACCAAGAATCTATGTTCAGGCAATTGACGTTTGCAGAGGCAGCAACACAACCCTGAAAGGGGGGCTCCTTGTGGAGGTTGGGAGACCCCTCATGCCTGTGCTATATCGGGGATGCTCCTGGGACAGGTTTGAGCCCCCCAGATTCCGCTGAAGCCCCCTGAAAGTCTGAGGCCAGTGTAGCAGGGCCTGCAGCCCCAGGACTGTTTTTTCCTTCTTGGGAGCAGACTTGCTCCCTCCTCTCCAACCACCTACACTCATCCGTCCACACGGAGGAGGCCGCCGAGGCCCGGTCCAGTGAACCCAAGAGCTGTGGCCTCCTGTAAACGGGAGGCTTCGAAGGCTCCTTGGGCATGGAAGTTCCCGGGGGGCCTGGGTAGGATGGCGAGGTCACCAGTCATGAGGCAGGTCCCCTCAGACAGAGAGAAGAGCGTCAAATGGTTCCAGAACATGCATGCAATAGAATTTCTTAAACACATTTTTCATGTTATGCAAAGAAGTCTCACTAATGTTAGGAAGTTACAAACCTTTCTGACCTTCACTCATTTTTCCAGCTGCAGGGAGAGCTAGTCCTGCTTCAGGGGGTGGGGTGGGGTTAATAATATGCAGATTATAATGTTGTTTTAAAGCAGCACTGAAACCCCTCAAAGCCAGCTTCCAAAACAAAGGGAACTGAAAGGGAACCACTCAGAACTTTTGTAATATCAGATTACACCTGATACATTTTATTTGCCCCAAACTTCTTTAAAGGTAAAGCGTCTGCCTGCAGTGCTGGAGACCTGGGTTTGATTCCTGGGTGGGGAAGATCCCATGGAGAAGGAAATGGCAACCCACACCAGTACTCTTGCCTGGAAAATTCCATGGACGAAGGAGCCTGGTAGGCTACAGTCCATGGGATTGCAAATAGTTGCACACGACTGAGCAACTTCAACAAACTTCTTCAGTAAGATACCAAATCTTAGAAGATGTAAGATTTCTCTTTTCATCGAGGATTGTTGTCTCCTTTAAAAGCCAGAGGCCTCTGGGCTTCCAGTCCTGTCTGCCATGGGAGTCCAGTCCCCTTCAGATGAGGTCTGCAGCGCTCTTGCATATACTGTGATCTAGGCATTTCCTCACTGCTCTCTGTGGAACAGGGAGGCCTTGCAAGAGCATTTCCCAGTGGCTCCCTTCTCGACATAGACGGTGAGCAGAGGAACAATGCAAACCCAGCAAGCCCTGCTCAGCTCTTGGGGCCACAGGGCACAGTGCCCTGTCAGGAAGGCCCAGGCTGGTGCAGGCGCTCCGTGCCCAGGGCACCTCCAGATCCTGGATTGACGCGGGAGGTGGCTGCCTCTCCAGCAGCCAGCTGAAAGCTAGGAAAGGGGTTCTTGACCCTGGCTGCATCAGCGTCTCCCAGTGAGCTTAAAAAAATACCAGTGCCTCAGTTTCTCCCCCACGGATCTAACTCGTGTGGCCTGGAGTGGGGCCTGGGCCTCGGGAGTTCTCAGAATTGGCTGAGGGGCTGCAGCGTGCAGCAGGGGACAGGACCGTGGGTGCGGGGCCGCGGGAGCGCTGTGCTGGGGCTTCCGGTCTGTCCACTTCATTCTGTTGAATCCGTTTCATTTGAGTCCATCCCAGTACAGTCCAGTTCTCTCACGTGTTTCTTGAGTCACTCTTATGTGGCAGACATTGGAAAAATAAGGAGGCATAATTCTGATCTTGCCTCAAAGACACAGTCTATGCACTGGGCTGTGACAGATGCCCTCAAACACAGTGGGGAGTGGGCTGGGACATAGAGTGCCAGGGAAGGGGGTTGATTTTGTGGGGAAAGGGGAGGAAGAGGATGGTTAGGGAAATGGCTGACAAGTTTTTCCCCTGTGCTGAGATTGTGTGTGTATATGTGCATGTGTGTATATGTGTGTATATGTGTATGTATGTGTATATGTGTGTGTATGTATGTGCATGTGTGTATGTGTATATATATGTCTGCATGTGTGTATATGTGTATGTGCGTGTATGTGTGTGTGCATGTGTGTGTGTGCGCATGTGTGTGTGTATATGACTGCATGTGTGTGTATGTGTGTATATGACTGCATTGTGTGTGTGTGTATGTCTCTGTGTATGTGTGTATATGTGTGTGTGTGTTTGTGGCGGGGAGGTAGTGGTGGAGACAGCACTTTTCACAGAACATCTTACCACTGTGATGACCTAGTGGGGGTTGGTGAGGCTTCAGGGTGCCCAGTGGCAGTGCCTGGGGAGGGCAGGGGCGAGTCCCTCCTCGTGGTGGCTTTTGGATGGGCGGGCTGTGCCCTGTGGCCCCTCCAGGCGCTTGTTCTGGCCACAGGCCTGGGTGAAATTCTGGGCCCCGGGGGCATCTGGCTGCCCAGTTGAGTACAGGTCTTTGGCCCATGTGTCTGTCTCACCAGCTTTGCTAGTCTCTTTCTTGAGTAGATTGAAACCAGCATGTGGTCCCTGTGAAAACGACCCTCTAAGGTAAAAACTCCACCAGGAGGTGGGACCGTGTGTGTGTGTGCACATGCACACGTTGCCTGCCTGTAGGCTTTCTTACAGATTCTCTGTGTGTGTTACATCAGAACTACTGGCTAAATAGTCTTTTACCCTGCGGCTCGGACGCTGGGTTGAGTGGAGGATAACTGGGTTGGAAAGTGCTAGACACAAGGAGGGCTTTGCCCTCCCGCAGCCTGAGCATTTTGGGAAGACTTGGGACCCTGTCAGAATGAAGCGTGTCCTCCAGGGAGCACGGCCTCCTTCCATGCAGGCCCATCTGTCAACCTTGTTTCAGCCATGGACGTTTCCACTGACAGGTCCCTGAGACTTTCCGGTGGGGATCTGCACTGCCGGCTACAACCACCTCCCTGAAGTATCACAGTGAACAGACTCAGGTTTTAACTTCAAAGAAGAGGGGAGAAAGCCCTGCTTCCCAGCAGGTCATGCAGTACCACTTTAAGACAGTTTTATTTGGGCAGTAAAATCTCTTGAGTTGTTCTTGGCAGAAGTTCTAATGAAATGGAAACCTTGCAATCTGCTTAGAACAGTAAGTATGGTCTCACCCTGTGATTTGGGGACTAAAAGTTGTAGGTGATCTTTATAATTGATCTGATTTATTTCCAGAGGATTCGTATGGATGCATCCTTTCAGAAGTAGAGGGGTCTGTATCCTTTGGTGTGAGTAAACTTTGTACCTGAGGCTGGAGGAATTGCTGAGCTGTGGTGGAGACCAGTGCTTCTCAAAGTGTGGTCCTCAGGCCTACAGCAGCAGCATCACCTGGGGACTTGTTAGAAATGAGTGCTCTTGGTGAGCATCCATGCCCTCCAGGTGATTTTGATGTACACTGGAGTTTGGGAGCCATCGCTTTAGTATGTTTACAGCTTTTAGAAAGTAGTGTGGGCGGGGGCCGGGGGAGAGAAGCAGGGATCTTCGTGACAGCCTAAGACAGATTGGCTCTATCTCCCGAATCTGTGCTGGCAAAGGTGGTCCTGACCATGAGCCCAGAGCAGGGACCGTGGGCTGCAGGGTCCAGCGGGCAGACACAGATAATAGCCAGTCAGGTCCTTGTGGGAGGTTTAGCTTGTTTTGTTGATTCAGAGGTAAGCTAGCGGCAGGTATCCTGGGAAGGAGGGCAGACTTTTCATGCTGTCAGCATTGGTTCCAAATCAGGGGAAAGTTCTCTGCGTTGCGTATATGTCTTTAAGAATTAATAGTCACTCTATTAAAGGGGCAAGTTGTTTTTCGTTCAATTTACAAATCACGTTCTCATTATAATCTAGCAAGTTTTTGAAATTCTTTTTAAGGAGCCTTTGGATAACATTAGATCCTGTTTACAAATCTGGTGACAAACAACATTTAAACCTTTAAAACCATGTTTAGAAATTTAGCATATTCAGTTTCATTTTCAAATTCTTTTGTAGTCTGATGAAAGAATAAATCCTTTGCAAGAACTTAAATGGTTCTTGTAAATAATGAATTACTAGTCTTGTAAAGAAGTCTTAAGTTCTCTTATACATTCTGATACTGCTTACGAACCTGATAATATTTTAAAATTACAGGTCGAAATCACTGATGTATTTTAAATTAGATCCCAAATCTAATTCATTACTCTGCCAAGTTCTCTTGAAACACTGAAGAAAAACTACAAATCTCCTATCACCAAACTATTAACACTAAGGTGTGACTCCATCCTCTCTATTTAATTCTAGTAATCCCCAGGGATAAGTTTCTATATAAAGTTCTATATAGTCTGAGTAGGGATTCTAAATAGTCTAAATAGTGATCCCTAGGGATATATATATATATATACACATACACACACATATAACTTATATATATGTAGAGGAAAACATTCCCCAGTTTCTCTCTGCAGCCTTGCACGACCACACTTGTTTCAACTTAATTTCCATCACATCCTCCCTACCCTGGCTTTGCACATTTTATTTCCTTCACTAAAGGCAAAATAGTCTCTCAAGAGTGCCTCCAAACTAACCTTAGGGACAAAAATGCAAATACCAGCACAATTGATCTGGTATAAGCTGGGGAACTTATATATATATGTATATATGTATATACATATATATGTATAATAATATATATATACACACACTTTTTTTTTCCTATTAAGGATATAATTAATTCCCAACACTTTTGGAGATACCTGCTCAGGTTGACTTTTGGGGGATGACTTCAGTTCAGTCGCTCAGTCGTGTCTGACTCTGCGACCCCATGACCACAGCACACCATGCCTCCCTGTCCATCACCGACTCCCGGAGTCTACCCAAACCCATGTCCATTGAGTCAATGATGCCATCCAACCATCTCATCCTCTGTTGTCCCCTTCTCCTCCTGCCCTCAATCTTTCCCAGCATCACGATTTTTTTCAAATGAATCAGTTCTTCACATCAGGTGGCCAAAGTATTGGAGTTTCAGCTTCAACATCAGTCCTTCCAATGAACACCCAGGACTAATCTTTAGGATGGACTGGTTGGATCTCCTTGCAGTCCAAGGGACTCTCAAGAGTCTTCTCCAACAGTTCAAAAGCATCAGTTCTTTGGCGCTCAGCTTTGTTTATAGTCCAACTCTCACATCCATACTTGACTATCGGAAAAACCATAGCTTTGACTAGATGGACCTTTGTTGGCAAAGTAATGTCTCTGCTTTTTAGTATGGTGTCTAGGCTGGTCATAATTTTCCTTCCAAGGAGTCTTTTAATTTCATGGCTGCAATCACCATCTGAAGTGATTTTGAAGCCCAGAAAAATAAAGTCAGCCACTGTTTCTCCATCTATTTCCCATGAAGTGATGGGACCAGATGCTATGATCTTTGTTTTCTGAATGTTGAGCTTTAAGTCAACTTTTTCACTCTCCTCTTTCACTTTCATCAAGAGGCTCTTTAGTTCTTCTTCACTTTCTGCCATAAGGGTGGTGTCATCTGCATATCTGAGGTTATTGATATTTCTCCCAGCAATCTTGATTCTAGCTTGTGCTTCTTCCAGCCCAGCATTTCTCATGATGTACTCTGCATAGAAGTTAAATAAGCAGGGTGACAATATACAGCCTTGACGTATTCCTTTTCCTATTTGGAACCAGTCTGTTGTTCCATGTCCGGTTCTAACTGTTGCTTCCTGACCTGCATACAGGTTTCTCAAGAGGCAGGTCAAGTGGTCTGGTATTCCCATCTCTTTCAGAATTTTCCACAGTTTATTGTGATCCACACAGTCAAAGGCATTGGCATAGTCAATAACGCAGAAATAGAAGTTTTTTCTGGAACTCTCTTGCTTTTTCAGTGATCCAGTGGATGATCCAGGGAGATGGCTTAAAAATAGTTTTAAAAGTTTTTTTTTTTTTTTCCGAAAACACAGTAATATACCTTTGAAAGTGAACACAGAGAACTGGTGCTGTCGTGCCCCAGCCCTTGCCTTCTGTCGCTTGATCCCCAGCACGACTGGTGGGTGGTGTGCTTCAGGTCACACATGAGCTCATCCTGGGGCTCTGTGAATCAGTGGAACCTGCAAAGCAGCAGCCCCAGCACGGGAACAGGCTTCAGCTGGGTGGCCTTCCCAGCTTCTGCCGCTAGGGTCCTGGACGGGCCTGAATGAGGATGACTGATGTCTGTTTTTCTCTTTCTGGGCAGGTTGGCCTCATCCAGCTTGGGCAGGAGCAGGTGCTCATCCAGCCCCTCAACAGTTCCCAGGGACAAGAGCATCTGGTCAGGCGCAAATGGTCCCTGACACCCAGCCCCTCTCCCGAGGCCCAGATACCTGGGCAGCTCTGCAAGGTCCTCACAGGTGAGTCTGGGAAACAGCGTGAATGGCTCACAGCACGTGCCTGTTTGACACTTTCACGCATCCCTAGACCATCCCCACTGATGTGTCTCCAAATGTGCTGAAATCCTGTGAACAAGAACTTAGCTTTCCTGTGTTTTGAAAGCTATTTTTTTATTACTCATAATGCCACTTTCTTTTCCTTTCCATGTGTGTTTATATCAATGTTTCATGTGTAGCAGCCCTTTGAAAAAGGCATTTGTAGAAAGAACCAAGGATCTCTTTATGTTACATCTCAATTTTGTAGACCAGGAGCAAGCTGAGGCTTGAAAAACCTCAATGGCTTATCGTTGTCAAGCCCAAGGTTGGTGGCAGAGCTACAGTAATTCCTTCCCTGGACAGCTTGGCCAGAGCGTGCTCTCCTTATACAGAGGTCCTCCGTCTTGGCTGCACTGATCAGAGTCAGCTGAGGAACTTAGGAAACAGTGGTTCTCAATGTGTGACCCCTGGGCCAGTAGTGCCAGCACCGCCAGGGAGTCTGTTAGAACTGCGTGTTCTCGTATGTCCCTCCCCAGCCCAGCCCGAGTCAGAAACCATGGCGGTGGGTCCAGGTAAGTCTGGTCACGTTAGGTGGAGAGCCATTGCTTTAAAAAGTGTACACTAGCCAGCCCCCCAGGTCCTTATCTAACTGGTCTGGCGCGACTTGGGTGTGTGTTTAGAGGTGGTTCTGATGAGCAGTTTGGGCTGAGAACCCAGGGTTCTTGTACTCTGCGGCTCTGCTTGGGCACCCTGTGGATTACCTGTCGGTGTTTAAGGACCTCTCGCGGCGCTGGATCACTGGCTGTCCACCTGTCGGTGTCCCTTGATGAAGATGATAGTCTACGGCTCGCAAGTGGTGCTTCCCCCCCTTTTGGATCAGTCTCGGTGGATCATTTTTTTCTCTGTCTCCTCTCAAAGTGAATGGCTAGTGATCATGCTAAATCTGAGCATTTTCTGCATTTTCTCCGAGGGTATTGTTTCGGAGGCAGAGGTTCTCAGTGCTGGCTGTCCATTGGTATCACCTGGGGCGCCTTAACAGCTAGTCACACCCCGGTCCTGCCCCTAGAGAGCCACTTTTATTGGTCTGGGGTGCAGCCGGGCATCTGGCGATTTGAAATCTCCCTAGGTGGTTCTAATGTTCAGCTGGCGCTGAGAACTGCTGCCCTCAGACGTTTTAAACATGAGTAATAGCACCTGTGGACCATCAGAAGTGGGGCTTTCTCGGGTGAGGACCACCAAGCAGGGCCACAGAGTAAAACGCAAGAGCAAATAAGTTTTATTCCTACTTTTCCTCTACTTGAGCTGGTGCTCATCAGCTGCTAGTCAGTGACCAGAAACTTGGGGTACCTGCGGATGGTATTGTGGAATATTTGTCTGATTACCAGCTGCCATCCTCTTTGGGGCTGTGATACCAAGGATTGCTGACAAAATGATCAGTTGTGCTGGTATTTGCATTTTTGTCCCTAAGGTTGGTTTGGAGGCACTCTTGAGAGACTGTTTTGCCTTTAGTGAAGGAAATAAAATGTGCAAAGCCAGGGTAGGGAGGATGTGATGGGAATTAAGTTGAAACAAGTGTGGTCATGCAAGGCTGCAGAGAGAAATTTCTGAATTTGCCTAAAAAATAATCCTCTTCCCAGCCCCCAGATCTCTCATCAACATGCTCTGCCATGCAGGAGCACGTGTTTGTTTAAGGTGATGCCAACTCAGGCTCTGTCTTGGGTAGGAACACAGACTTAGGAGAAAGGTATAGATTTTGCTTCTGGTCCTTCTTGCTTTGTGTGAAATACTCAGTAAACTTTGTTGCTGTGTGAAGAAGGACTACAGGCCTTCTAAGAGGCTTAGCTAATAAGCAGTTAATTAGGCCCTATCTAGTTTGGATTAACTTTTAAACGTTGGGGGTTTAGAAACTGGAAAAATTAATTTACCAGGATGCAAGCAGAATACGTTCCTGAAGTTTCCTGGGAAGATTAATGAGATTAACTCATGATTTCCCATGGGAGCATGTTCTTTATGGCTGAGCACAGCAGTCACCAGTGTCATCGCGCCTTGTCACTGATCTTGTGTTATCCCAACCTTGGACATGGCCTGGCGGTGGGCAGCTGGCTCAGGCAGGTGAAGAGCAGTCTGATATCTCTTTCTCCTCCATGAAGCACTCAATTGCTCTGCTGATTGAGTCCAGGTAAGCCACCATGCTCTCTAGGGGCAGAGAGGCTGACACAGGAGAGGCCACCTGGGAGGAATCGCTGCCTTCTGTTTTGTACCACAGACGCTGCTTTTCTAGCTCAGAGGCTAGAGGCTAAAAGATTCAGGCTTCCAGAGAGGGGACAGGCAGATCCTATTTCCTTTATAGCTTCTTTTAGGACCTTATAAATTAATTCATAAAATATCACTCCAGCTTGGAACTTGGCATGAAAATATGGAGCCTGTGAGCCTTTTTTCCTTTTCCTTTCTTTCTTTCTTTTTTTTTTTTTTTTGGTGAGCATGAGTATTTGAAAATATTTTTGGCTATTCTCAAACACTAAAATGGTACTTTGGATATTTTGAAAAGATGCTTGATTTTTTGAGTGGTTATTTTGACTTCAAAACTTTTTGTCTGCCCGCCTATGCTTATTTTAATTTCTCCATTCAGATTCAGTTTAGAATCTTCCCACTAGCACTTTCATAGTTTTTAAGTAATAATTTGAATCTCTTCTCATTCACTATGGTAGATGTAAACATGTGGATGGTTGAAGGAGATTGTGAAATAATAAAACTAGTTTTCTATGAGGCACTGTCAAAATAGGAATCCTGCAGTGTTTTGCATGGTGGTGGGCTCTTTAGAACACAAACACTTCAATGCCATTCCGTGAAGTCATTGATGGCTACTTTATAGTTTGTTTTGTTGTGATTGCTTTAGAAATAGTACAGTTATTTTATAGTATTGTTTCATTCATTTATAGCATTCTAAAGTTAATTTTAGTGAGTGTTTAGAGGATATCATAATGACTCAGAAATTGTGTATTGCCAATTTATGCAAGAATTTGCGTGTGTAATAATACCTGTATATACTCTGTGAAAAATATTCATTGGAAGTTGTGCTTTGTGTCACTTTAGATTCATTTGGTTGGAAATGACAGAAATCAAACTGGCTTAAACACTAAATGACATCACTGCTGTGGGCCCCTGGAGCTGAGGAGCAGAGTTAGGAGGCTGGACCTCAGCCTTGGCCATGGCGGTTCTATATCTGGCGGCTTTGGCTTCTCTTCTGGTGATAAAGAGGTCCCTGGGATGAGGAGCTGAACCCTTCTGTTTAATCAGGAGTTTCGGTGGGTTGCCTTGGATCATGGCTTAAATTCCTTCCAGTTCACCCCTGGTTTCACATGCCTTGCGGCAGGAGTGTAAGAGCGTCACTGAGTCCCCACCTGACAGCGGAGATGAGACGTCACTCTGCTTTCCATCCTCTCCTAACTTCCTGTAAGTCAGGCACAAGTCTGGTGGGATAGATTCAGGACACCTCTAATCCAGACAGTCCCTCGTCCTAGCCCACGTGGTGGATGAGACTTTGCTGGTTCCTCTGACTTCAGAATCCTTGTCAGATGCCTGTTAACTCCTCACCCCACCTGTGCCCCAGGGGTACTTGGCTGATGGTCTTTGCTCAGTGGGAAGGGCTCAATCCCTTCGACATTTGTCACCTCTGAAGTTGTTGGAGACCTCAGGTCTCCAGTGCGGGAAGCAAAATACGGTTCTGTCATTTATCCAGTGGGTTTTGTTTCAGTGGTGGTGATGGTCTTCCATGTTTTTCTGCATCTTCAGTGGAAGAAGAAGCCAAAAGAAATGGAATTAAATTTGTACCTTGCATTTTTTCATGTTAGTATTTTAAGTATGCACTCATATACAAAATATTAGGTCTGAAAAGAGACCCTGACACTTTAGAATCATTATTCCTGAGAAGGAGAAAGAAGAGGGAGGCTAGAGGCCCACCTCTTGCCTCCCTCGCGTGTGACCCCTGAAGGGTCCCTCGGCATCTCCATGCTCTGCTGGTGTGCTGGGGCCGCTGGGACAGACTGCCACGGACCTGGCAGCGTGAACGGCGGACACTTGTTTCCTCACAGTTCTGGACCTAGAACCCAGCAGTCACGGGGTCAGCAGGGTAGGTTTCCTCTGCGGCCCCTCTCATTGGCTTGCAGGTGGCTGTCTTCTCCCTTTGTCCTCTCGTGGGTTCTTGGTCTCGGCATGTCTCTATCCTGATCTCTAATGTCAGTAATGTTGGAACCCAACCTCATGACCCCATTTCCACTTGATCACCTCTTTAAACACCCTGTCTTCAAACACGGTCACATTCAAAGGTGCTGAGGGTTCGAGTACACAGTTCAGCCCACAGCAGCCTCTGTTTTCTCCTCTGTGATGCTGATACGATGCCAGCCTTGTCTGCTTCTCAGGGTTATTGCTGAAGAACACAGAGGTGAGAAGGTGATGGTACCACTTTCAGCCACATCGGTTGGGGGGATGTTCATAAGAACACTTACAAATGCCTAAGAGACAGAAAAACAAACTTGGAGGAAACTGGGAATGGGCTGAATAGAGGGACCCTTACTATAAGAATAGATATCATAGTTGGCTTGTTCATCGTCTATTCATGGTTTTTTTCTTGATAAATAAGTAGGAAAGGAGCTGTGTAGCCTCAGGCAAGTTTTGAAAGGACTGGGCCACTGGTTTCATCATTTGAAGCACACTAATCTACCCCTTGGGGGTTTTGTGTACTTTAAATGAGATAATGCATACTTGTCACTTAGCAACTAACAAATATTAGCTGCAGCTGCTGTGGTTATAATTATGATTCCTACCCCCATTCTTTAATATCAGGGGACCACTTCAGTGCCCTTGTTCTGTATTAAGTGGGAAAGAAAGAGAAACTCTGTGGAGCACTGAGCTGAAAGCTTAAAGTTCTCATTATTGTTCTCGAATCTCTCATTCTTGCCTCTTGAGAAAATCTGTAATGCAATGAGAGAATCTTGGTGTTTATAGACTGAAAGTCACCCCTAGAGGTCATATGCTCTTGTTTTCATTTATTCGGTCATCAAGTGTTCATTGACCCTCTAGACATAGAACGTGAGCTCCTCCAGGAAGCTCATAGAGGAGCTAGAAGTAAGTGAAAGTAGCAGGTATAAGTTAATTTTAGCTGTAAAATACTTTGTAAAAACTGAAATACTTTTTTAGTTATAAAAATAGGCGGGAAAAAACACAAAACAAAAACTGAAAGCCCATATGCTCAGCGTTCAGACTTAACCAATGTTAAGTTCTGGTCACATCTGCTTCAGAATATTTTTTTTAGAGAGAAATTCATATTTATGGATATGACTTAGTATCCTTCCACCGCACCTCTGTTACCCCCATAGCTTACTGCCTAGAAGAAACCATCATCCTGAGGTTGGTGTGAATCCTTCCTGTCCATGTTTTTTGAACTGTTACAGTATTTGTGATATATAGTCATAAACCAGATGTTGTGTTGTTTTGTATGTTTTAAAATTTGCACAAATGGCTTCATACTGTGCAGTTTGCTTTTCTTATAATAATATCTTTTAGGTTTATCCATGTTAATGCAAATCTAGTTTATTTATTTTAATTGTAGAAATTTGTCTGTTTCATTAATCTTTTCAAAGCACTAGCTTTGGTTTTATATTTTTCTTCCTTACTACTTTTTTTATTTCCATTTTCTTTAATTTCTTTTTTATTTTACATTCTCTGGATTTAATCCTGTTGCCTTTCCCTAACTTTTTGAATAAAACACTTAACTCATTAAACTTTATCTGTCTTAATTTTTACTGTGTATATTTAAGACTATACGTTTCCCCATAAGCATACCTTAAACCTGGAGGAGGGCATGGCAACCCCCTCCAGTGTTCTTGCCTGGAGAGTCCCATGGGCAGAGGGGCCTGGGGTTACGCTCCACAGGGTTACAGAGTTGGACAGACTGAGCAGCAGCAGCAGCAGCATGCCTCTGACTGCATACACATTGTGATATGTAATATTTCCAGTATCCAGTCCTAGGCATTCTCCAAGATTCATAATTTTCTCCTGGAGGGGCAGTGCAGTGTAGATACTTAAGAATTTACAGATAGGTCTACTGGGTTTGAATTCCTGCCTTAAGCCACTTACTGGCTTGAACGACTTTGAGTAGTTTATTTAATCTTTTTGTACCTAAATTTCTTTATTTGTAAAAATGATAACAGTTGCATATACTTTATAAAATTATTAAGATGGTTGAATAAATTAATGTATAATGCACATACAATAATTTATGGCACTAAGTATTCTCTATTATCTATTATCATTACAGCTTTATATTATTTATAAATTTTATCATATGTTTTTGCCACCATTCAAAAATGAATTTATAGTTCTCTGTTTAGCAGTTAAAGAATGTGGCCCATGTCAAGTTTTCCATTTGGTTCCCTTTTTTGTAATTTTAGGATCTCTACTGAGACTTCCTATATTTTCATTCATCAAGAGTATATTTTCCTTTAAGTCTTTAGGCATGGTGATAATAGTTGCTTTAAAATTTTTGTCTGCTCTTCTAACAGCTGGATTCTCGGGATTTTTTCCTCCAATTATTGTCTTTTCTGTTGAAAATGGATCACATCTTCCTGGTTATTCATGTATCAAGTAATTTTGGAATGTGTTCTGGCTGTAAATGTAATGTTTTGAAGTGGATTCTATTCTTCTGGAGTGTTTTAGCTGCCAATTTAATACTCTTGGACTCAAACTGCAAAATTTATATCTAGGGTAGCATCTCAAATCTCAGTTCTGTTCTTTTATCCTTAGCTAAAGTCTCTTCCAGGTAGGGATCATTTAGAGATTTTGATATAACTGATATGCAGAATTTTGGGCTCCCTCTTTTTGGAGCTCTCCTTTCTGATACGCCCCACTTAGTTTCTAGTCACCTTTTTGCTCTGAACTCTGCCCTCTGGTTCTTTAGGCCTGAGAGTTGTGGAAGTTCTATTGGAGTATAACTCTGACCTGGAGTATAGCAGTGACCTGGAGTATAGCGCTGACCTGTAGTTCAGCACTGACCTGGAGTATATATCGCGCTAGCTAGGCCTGCGTTCAGTCCCCTGTGCTCTTCTGTTCTTCCAAGCAAGACTTCCCACCAAAGTCTTCCTGCATTAACTCACTTTCCAGTAATTTAGTCAGTGGAGTTTTGTATTTTTTAAGTTTACAGTTGCTCTCTATAGGAGGTATAGGTCTGTTAGAAGCTTGTTGGCCCGCATTCCATATGATATTGATTCTTTGCTAATGGTTGAGATTTGCATTGTGGTTTAAAACATAGGTATTTTTTAAAATAAATGTTTTATATGTAAATTAAAAGAATATGTATTCTTTAATCGTGAACATCACTCTCTCTATATATTCATTAGTTTAAATTATTGTGATGACAGAATCATTCATATCCTCATTGTTTTGTTTGACTTGTTTTAATTAGAGGTATATTAAAAATCTCATAAATTGTGGTTTGGCCTATTTAACCTTTTAATTCTATCAATTTTTTCTTTATAAGTTATGAGGCAGTACTGTTTATTGTATGGCCATATTCCTGGTGAATTATTTCTTCTATTATCATGTAATAGGCCTGTATTATCTCTGGTAAAGCTTTTGGCCTTCCGCTATTTTCATCTAATATTAATATTGCCAGTTAATTTTTATTTTGGTTAATGTTTACATGATTCTTCTTTTTCTTTAGTTTTATTTTCAGTCCTTCTCTATAATGATGTTTTATATGGTTTCCTAAAAGTAATATGTATTTTTTAAAATTTTAAAAAATTGAATTAAAAAAATGNTAAAATTTTAAAAAATTGAATTAAAAAAATGTCCAATTTAGGAACATCTTATTTCCATTGACAGGGTTAGGATTTTTATGGTGTTACTGATATAATTACATTTATTTTTGCCATCTTTTGTTTTCCATTTATAATGCTGTGCTTTTTCTTTGCTTCTGTTTCTTTTTGTTGTTGTTTTCTCTCTTTCTGTTGGTTCCACCAGCTTTTCTTTATTCTTTTTTCTTCCGCTGGTATGGAAATTTTATAAAATCTATTTCCTTTTTAGTTGCTTTTACCCTAAAATTAAAAAAGAAATTGTCCTAAGGAAGTCTAAAAGTGTCAGATATCTTTCATTCATAATACACGAAACTTCAAATGCTTTAGCTTTCATTGTCCTTGTTATTTTTGTCTGTTAATTATATATTTTTTGTCCCCTCCCATTTAATCA
Source organism: Redunca redunca (assembly GCA_006410935.1). Taxonomy (NCBI): domain Eukaryota; kingdom Metazoa; phylum Chordata; class Mammalia; order Artiodactyla; family Bovidae; genus Redunca; species Redunca redunca. Next base: position 298,392 of record SJYQ01007275.1, read on the forward strand.
CAAAAACCATCATAAACTGCCCAGCCTCCCTGTCACTGAAGAATGCTTCTTCCCTGTTATCTGTTTATTCTTCTGCTAGAACCGTTACCTGATGTGGATCTCCCTAGTCTGTCTTCTGTGTTTTGTAATTTCTTTTTATGTATTTGGTCCCTTTATCCCTATATTCTATATTCTGGGTAATCTCATTTGTCTCTTAGTTCACCAGTTTACTCTTAAACTGGGTCTAATCTCCATTTAGTCCACCTACTGAGTTTTTAATTTTAGCAATTGTAATCCATACATCAAGAAATTATATTTCGTTATTTTCCAATTCTATCTGTCATTTTCATAGTGTCTGGTTCTTTCGTTATGACTTTTCCTTTCCTTTATCTCTTTGTTTTTTTTTAAGCATAATTATTTTGTCTTTTTTTGAATCATTCCACTTTCTGAATTTCTTGGAGTCCTGGTCTTCCTGTTTATTATATTTGATTACTCTCTTTTACACTGGGCCACATTCTCCTATGTGGATTGTAATCTCACACTGTGAGCTCAGTTTAGGCTGATGTATCCCCTCCTCTCTCAGCCCCCACTACCCCTTCTTCAATGAGAGTGTGCTATGCTTTGGGGTATGGAACGATCTTCAGCGAGTAATGTCACATGTCTTCTTGTCTGATGCCCCAGGACCTTTTCAAAGTACGAACATGATTTCTACTTTAGTGTTTTTCCTTAGGAAATCTATACCATAAGAGTGATGCTTATTGGTGTGTGTGGCACAGGCTGAGGGGTTTGCATTGAGGCTCAGCGACATTCCTCTGACATTCACAGCTCTGCACAGAGGAATCTTCCTGGTACTTCCCTGTCCTGAGTCACGCCAGGGTCCTGGCCAGATCTTTTCATCTTGCTGTGGCAAAACACACTGGCCCTTCACCCTTTAGGCTAGTATCTGTGCCTGATACCCGCCGGCCTCTCAGAACACTCATTTACTGTTCAAGCATGACAGTTCTCTAGGTATTGGCCATCCTCGATGACCGGGACCCCCCAGGGAGGCTGTGGCATCTGAGGCCCCACTCAGTGGTCCTGCCTGTGCCCCACCCTGGGGGCCTGCAAGCACAGGTGCCTTCCCGTGGCTCAGAGAACCAACCACCCCCCCACCAGGGTGGGAAAGTCATCCCTACCCCTCTTTCTGCTAAGAGTCCTGCCCCGTCTCAAGGGCACCCCTTCGCCAAGTGATGTTCTTTTAGGGAGCCGAGGTTTCAGACACAGTGTCCAGAGGGCAGCTGTGTCCAGACGTTTTCCACCTTGGGCTCTAGAAAATGCCTTCAGTAAAGGAACGCAGAGGCCATCTGTGGTGACAGCCTAAGAAAAATACCGCATTAATGTCACAGTAAATCAGCGTACTGGGATCACTCCCCGCTTCTTTCACGGACCGCAAGTACAGACGCTGTCTCCTTGTTGTCTGACGAAAGTGCTCAGTGGTTTAACCTCAGACTCCATAGGACAGGTCTTGAGTTCGTTCTCTTAGACCGTAGGAGGCAGCTCTCATGTTCCTGGCACTGCTTCTTGGTGCCCTGTGGCACATCTGATGTGTGCCCGCCCCTTATCTGGAGGGGTCTGGTACAGGTATCAGCAGTTGGCTGAGCAAGGATCTCCCTGGAAGACCCGACGGTCAGGCTCACCTGCACACACACACACCCGCTTCCCTGGCTGCTGGTGCTCAGAGCGGGTGGGGGTACTTCTGAGATCACCAGCTGCTTCTTAGATCAGTGTCTCCTGGAAGAGCCCGTAGGGTACCTTGTGCAGTGTGAGGGTTCAGCCATAATCACTTCTGCATTTGTTGTTGTTTTCCAGGCTTAGTTCTCATAAGCCTTGAGGGGAATCTCTGATCTTGCCATTTGCTTTATATGAACGTTTATCCAAGTCCCTCAGATCTCATGTTTATTTCTTTTTAAGACAAGTGACTTAGAAAATCTTTTGGATTTTCTTTTGGGGTGGCTGGATGGCTAGGGGATGTGCATTAATCATCATTTGGAAAGAATAAAATTATTATTTTTATCACTATTGTTTCCTGAAGCTGTATGACCCCCTGAATTGGGGGCCTGTAAAATGGGTACCACCTGTCTGAGTGTCCTGGGAATGAACACAGCCCTGGACTGAACCTTGCTGACACTGGGCATGGTCTGACTCTGCTTCCCAGGATGCTGAGGTTCTTACAGTCTGCTAATTTTCTTTTCCCCTGTGTTTCTTCATCTGTAAAAGAGGGCTAGTACTTTTCTCAGTATTTCTACTTCACCAGGTTACTGGGAGTTAAATGGGCTAATGCAAATGGTTTTTCGTTAAGTAGAAAGTAGAACATAGTGTGTCATCTCTATAGAAAAGGCCCATAGAGTGGGTTCCCTAAAGCCAAACCTGACATACGGACTTGGGTGCAAGTGATTAGTTTAGGGCAGGGAGGGGGTCCCGGGGAGCAAGAGAGAGAGAGAGACAGGGGAGAGCACGTACAGTGGAATCCAACAGGAAATCCAGGGGGAGGTGAGTGTGTGCCCAGGTTGTTGCTATGGGCAATGGAGGGGCTGTGTTCCTACAGCAGAAACTCTGGGAATCATGGAGAGTTCTAGAGCTGTCCTGAAGACGTGGATGGTGGGTTGCTGCAGTGTTTTCAGTAGCTCCTGTCTCCTTATGCTCTTGCATGGGCCGAGGGAGCTTCTAGGGCTGAGAGCCTCCAAAAAAGAAAGGCGAGGGTCCTATGCTTGGGGAAGGCATGTGCCTTAGGGCAGGAGCCACTCCAGGGAGGACACAGAAAGAAAAGAGGACCCTGCAGGCATCCTGGCTGGGAGAAGGCACCTAACATGTCAATACATGGCAAAACCACTACAATATTGTAAAGTAATCAGCCTCCAATTAAAATAAATAAATTTAAAAAATAAAAACGTTAACAATTTAAGAAAACTTGTTACCTTCTAAAAATTCGTGCATATTCAGTTAGAAAAATTCTTCCTGTGTGAACAATAAATTGATCTATGATAAATCCTTCTTCCATCCTTCCTTCCTTTTTAAAAATTTAGTCATTCAGCAAAAATAGCTCTGAGATCTCTAAAGGAGTGGATAGGGCACTGGAGACGTAGGCCTCCTGGGGGTTTGGTGAGGGCCATCTGGAAAGGAACTGTAGCCTGGGGGACCCACCTGTGCTCTTGTGGTTCCCTCCGGAGGCTCTGCTTTCTGGGCTGGTGGCTGGAGAATCAGGAAAAATGGGTAAACCAGGCATGGAGGCAGGGTTTGAACGAATCTTTATGTAAATATTAATTTTATTCTATGTGCTCAGTGACTCTGTGTGTGTGTGTGTGTGCTCTAAATTGGCTTGATTATGTTTGTATTTAAACTTGAAATACGCCCCGTTTTTCACAACAGCGCTTTACTCACTTGGCCATGTTTATTTGACGCTGACTGTGTTTCAGGGCTGGTCCTGGGCCTGGGGCATCCTGTAGAAAACAAGAGGTATGAGTCTCTGTTCTCAGGGAGTCAGGGAGCCCACCTCTAGTGGATGGTTGAAAGCTGATTGCCAGTCTCATTCTGGATGGGCCCTAGGGAAGTAGATCCCCAGTCCCCTAACGGTCCCTTTCTCCCGTGCCTAGCTATGAGGAGCCCATATCAGAAGGACTTTCTGATTCCCAGTGGACTTTGCTGGGCTGGGTGGAGAGAGAAAAGATTGACTGTGACTGTAGCCTGAGCAGAGATAACCAGACACGGGATGGGAGTTCTGAGGAGCACCCCACCTCTGCATTGGCACCTGGGTGCAAGGGCAGAAGTCTCGCTTGCCACACTGCCTGCCACTAACTCGCTGGCCCCCGGTACGGCCTCTAGCATGCTCTTACAGTTCTCCGCTTTCCGTTTTCCTGTGGGAACAGATGGACTCAGTGGGGCTGGGGTGTCGCCCTCAGACCTCCAGTGGAACATTGGAGCATGTTCTTGGTGTATCTTCCAGCATCCTGCACGCATTGCAGCAGGGACCCCTCGCTCCTGGCTTCCCTGCTTCCCTTCCTCCTCCGCCTCCAGATGGGAACACTTTCCAAGGTGCACGTGTGGTCGCTCCTGCCCTTTTTTTTCCCCCTTCTCTTGGGGTTCTCATCTGGTTCTTTCCTGGAGCAGCACCCCCTTGCTGTTTGTCTCGAGCCTCTCATCCTTCTGGGTTCTGTCTGCAGTGGCCAGATGGGATGGCCGCCCACTCCGCAGGACGTGGTGTTTCTGAACCAAACCCTCGTCTGACCATGCCTGCCTCCACCAGCCCAATACCAGTGTCCTGACCCATTTTTTTTCCAGTTGCCCAGACTCAGAATTACCTGTTTGCTCTCTTATCCTTATATGCTTAGTTTATATCCCCCATCTTTTTGTTGGCTCCTTATTTTGCTATCACTGCAAAGACCTTTGTTAGTCCCCAAATTACCACTTGTTAATATTTTCCCCTACTCACTCTGGAGCCTGCTTTCTCACTTTCTTCCTCCCCACCTTCCTTCCAACCTCCCCAACCCTCTCTCCTTCCACACACACGTATTTCTTCTGAAGTGTTTGAGAGTAATTTGCAGATATCACAGTCCTATGTATCTATACATATATATAAATACATATGTATTTATAGAATATATCTGTAAATACACTCATTTATATTTCCTAAGAACTTACTAACCATCATATGTTTATCAAATCTAGGGTATGAAACATTGATGCAATACTATTGTCAAATGAACCATCCATATTTAAGTTTTGCAAGCAGTCCCACGAATGTAGCTTTCTTCTGTAGCTTTCTTTTCTTGGCCCAGATGCTAATCTATTGATAGAATCCCACGTTACTTTTAGTTATCACATCTCCTTGATCTCCCCCAATCTGGGTCAGTTACTTAGAATTTTTCTTTATAACCATCACATTTCTTCAGAAACACAATTACATCTAGTTATTTTGGAGGAAACCTCTACTTTTGGTTTTGTGTGCTGTTTCTTCACGAGTGGACTTAGGTTGTTCATTTTTGGCAGGAACCACAAAAGGGCTGTTGTGTTCTTCTCAGTGTATCTTACCAGGAGGCACATCCCGCCAGTTTGTGTCACATTGGGGATGTCAAATTTTATTACTTGGCTCAGGTTGTAATCACTATTTTATCTGCTTCAGGTCATTATCTTCTTGTATATAATTAGCGAGTTATTTGTAGGATATTTTGAGCTTATAAAACTATCTTGTTCTTCTTTAAACTTTTGCTCACTAGTTTTAGTGTCTCAATTCTTGGGAGACTCAGTTTTGATTGTGATGGCTTCACAATGGTGCATTTCTAGCTCCATTACTTTCTTCCCATTTCTAATTGGTGCCCTCCTGCAAGGACAGCTTTCTCTTTTCTCCCCACCATTTATTTAGTTGTATCTGTGTGGACTTGTAGATCCTTATTTTACTCCATGGATACTAATTTATTTACCTATTTCTTTTGATACACAAGTGATCTCAGATTTGGCCTTTGTGAGAGTAACTGTTAAAATTAGGTACGGGTATTAGATTTTCTAAAGGCTAATGGTTTTCTAAAGCCTATGGTTTTCTAAAGGCTATGGTTTTTCCAGTAGTCATGCATGGATGTGAGAGGTGGACTGTGAAGAGGGCTGAGCGCCAAAGAATTGATGCTTTTGAACTGTGGTGTTGGAGAAGACTCTTGAGAGTCCCTTGGACTGCAAGGAGATCCAACCAGTCCATTCTGAAGGAGATCAGCCCTGGGATTTCTTTGGAAGGAATGATGCTAAAGCTGAAGCTCCAGTACTTTGGCCACCTTACGCGAAGAGTTGACTCATTGGAAAAGACTCTGATGCTGGGAGGGATGGGGGGCAGGAGGAGAAGGGGACAACCCAGGATGAGATGGCTGGATGGCATCACTGGCTCAATGGACACGAGTCTGAATGAACTCCGGGAGATGGTGATGGACAGGGAGGCCTGGCGTGCTGTGATTCGTGGGGTCGCAGAGAGTCGGACACGACTGAGCGACTGAACTGAACTGAACTGAAAGGCTTTTGCAGCCCTTTGTAGGGAGGTCATGCATGTGATTGTTCTTTTTAAACAGATTAATATTGGGTGTTATGTAAATGGAATTCCTATTATTATACCAGCCTTGAATTCCTGGTAGTCGTCTCACTTGGTTGTAATACATTATTTCCTTAAAGTGATGTTGCAAACTATTTGCTAATATTTTATCCAGCCTTTTAGCATCTGTATTTATACCTGACAGTGCTCTATAATTTTCTTTTGTGTATGGGCTCACTTATCAAAATTATACTAGTTTTTAAAAAAGGGTGGAAGTTTTCCTTTGTTTTCAGGGCTCTAGAACAATTTATGAATCATTGAGGCTGTCTGGTTTATGAAGGTTTGGTAGAATCCCTTGTGAAATCATCTTAGTCTGATTTTGTGTGTGTGTCTGTAGTTTCTTTATAACTTTCTGTTTCTTCTATAAAAATTAGCCTAAGTTTTATATTACTAATGGGATCAATTTTGGTGAATTGTATTATTCTAGCAGATTTCGTCTAGATTTTCAAATTTAAGTCCCCTATTACTTGATGCATTAAATATTTAGTGTGGATTATAGTAGATTGCAAGTTCCTAGGTCACAGGCCTTGGGTATATTAAAGTTATATTTTGGCTTATGGAATGACCTTTTTGTTGCCTATCTTTTACTGCTGTTGAAAATTCATTTTGTTTTTGGAGGCCCAACCTAGATGTCACCTCATCCAGGAAGTCCACCCTAATTGCCTCGCCTACTTTCTGGAATCTCAAAGTCCTATGTCTGTGTTCTGAACATCACATTTGTCTCTCTCTGCTGTTTATTGTCATTATGTCTGGGTGGAAGGCAAGAGTTCCCTATCACTGCTATAAAAAATTACCACAAAAACTTAGTGACTTAGAACAACACAAATGTATTATTAATATCTCACAATCCTGGAGGTCAGAAGTCTGAAACTGGTTTTACTGGCTGGAGTCAAGATGTCAGCAGGCCTTCATTCCTCCTGGAGACTCTAGGGGAGAGTCTGTTTCCTTGCATTTTCCAGCTTCTCAAGGCCGCCTGTATTCCTTGGC
>SJYQ01007276.1:0-33443 GCA_006410935.1 Redunca redunca
AGGGTTGGGTTGCAGGGATGGAGCGGGACTCTTCCTGCGGCACCGATGGGGGAGCTGGGGGGGCGGAGCAGATGGCAAGAGGGGTCCTGTGCTTCAGGCATGGACTCTGCCCCTTTGGTTTCCTGGACAACCAAGCCAAGCTGGGATTTTACTCAAATTTACAAAGAAACCAACGCCCAGGGAAGGTTAGGAACTTGCCCCAGATTCTCCCTGAGGTCCAGGCTCGGCTTGGACTCAGAGCAGCGGACTGTGGACACTTTTCACCTCATAGCCCCAGAGGTGGGAATAGCTGAGCAAACCCTCCTCACATAACTATGCGTTTTCAAGCCTCGTGTAACACGGCCCTGCTACCATCCTACGTATGTATTGTTTAAATCTTTTAAAGTATACTTGTCTTTTAAGATTTGTCTGTTTGTGCTGGGTCTTACTTACAGCATGCGGGCTGTCTCCCGACCAGGGATCGAACCCAGGCCTCCTGCACTGGGGGTAACGAGTCTTAGCCACTGCACCACCAGGGAGGTCCCCATATTACTCACATTTTAAAACCCGCACAACCATAAAAATGCTTAAAGTATGAGTTAAAGATTAGACGAACAGTGCCCTAGAATAATTGTAGGTTATTTTATTTATTTATCCTACAGAAAACCTTTTTATCCTCCCTAAAACAATACCATTCTACATGATAATATTTTTAGTGGAGAGATTAAGAAGAGGTGGCAAGAATATGCAGAAGAACTATACAAAAAAGATCTTCATGACCCAGATAATCACGACGGTGTGATCACTCACCTGGAGCCAGACATCCTGGGATGCAAAGTCAAGTGGGCCTTTGGAAGAAGCATCACTACGAACAAAGCTAGTGGAGGTGATGGAATTCCAGTTGAGCTCTTTCAAATCCTGGAAGATGATGCTGTGAAAGTGCTGCACTCAATATGCCAGCAAATTTGGAAAACTCAGCAGTGGCCACAGGACTGGAAAAGGTCAGTTTTCATTCCAATCCCAAAGAAAGGCGATGCCAAAGAATGCTCAAACTACCGCACAATTACACTCATCTCACACACTAGTAAAATAAGGCTTAAAATTCTCCAAGCCAGGCTTCAACAGTATGTGAACTGTGAACTTCCAGATGTTCAAGCTGGTTTTAGAAAAGGCAGAGGAACCAGAGATCAAATAGCCAACATTCGTTGGATCATGGAAAAAGCAAGAGAGTTCCAGAAAAACATCTATTTCCGCTTTATTGACTATGCCAAAGCCTTTGACTGTGTGGATCACGACAAACTGTGGAAAATTCTGAAAGAGATGGGCATGACGGACCACCTGACCTGTCCCTTGAGAAATCTGTATGCAGGTCAGGAAGCAACAGTTAGAACTGGACATGGAACAACAGACTTATTCCAAATAGGAAAAGGAGTACGTCAAGGCTGTATATTGTCACCCCGCTTATTTAACTTATATGCAGAGTACATCAAGAGAAACACTGGGCTGAAAGAAGCACAAGCTGGAATCAAGACTGCCGGGAGAAATATCAATAAACTCAGATATGCAGATGACACCACCCTTATGGCAGAAAGTGAAGAGGAACTAAAAAGCCTCTTGATGAAAGTGAAAGAGGAGAGTGAAAAAGTTGGCTTAAAGCTCAACATTCAGAAAACAAAGATCATGGCATCTGGTCCCATCATTTCATGGGAAATAGATGGAGAAACAGTGCAAACAGTGTCAGACTTTATTTTCTGGGCTCCAAAATCACTGCAGATGGTGACTGTAGCCATGAAATTAAAAGACGCTTACTCCTTGGAAGGAAAGTTATGACCAACCTAGACAGCATATTCAAAAGCAGAGAATACTTTGCCAACAAAGGTCCATCTAGTCAAGTCTGTGGTTTTTCCAGTGGTCATGTATGGGTGTGAGAGCAGGACTTATAAAGAAAGCTGAGCACCGAAGAATTGATGCTTCTAAACTTGGAGAAGACTCATGAGAGTCCCTTGGCCTGCAAGGAGATCCAACCAGTCCGTCCTAAAGGAAATCAACCTTGAATATTCACTGGAAGGACTGATGCTGAAGCTGAAACTCCAATACCTTGGCCACTTGATGTGAAGAACTGACTCATCTGAAAAGACCCTGATACTGAGAAAGATTGAAGGTGGGAGGAGAAGGGGACAACAGAGGATGAGATGGCTGGATGGCATCACCAACTCGATGGACGTGAGTTTGGTAAACTCCGGGACTTGTTGACAGACAGAGAGGCCTGGCGTGCTGCAGTCCATGGGGTCACAGAGAGTCGGGCGCGACCGAGCACCTGAACTGAACCGAGTGTGACCAGGGCTTCCCTGGGGGCTCAGGTGACACAGAATCTGCCTCCCACTTCACTCTTTTTGAGCCGCTTCGTTTAACATTTCCCGATACAGCATGTGGAGGTCCGATTCTAAGCTGTTTACTTTGTGATTCTAATGGCTTTCGAACTTGTAAAAAGTACTCCTCTAAGAAGCGCAAATCTGAATAGCAATGAATAATTGACTTACTAAATCATGTTACTCATTTTTCGATCTTATCCACCAAATATGCAAACAGTGGGTTGAAATTCAGCCAGTAAATTTCCACCTTCCCTGATGTCAGTTTGTTGTTCTTGCAAATTAATCATAAGTCACTACATATTAACATTTTTAACATACGGAATTACAACCCATCATTTTGGGGATGATTGTTAAATAAGATAGAAAATGACGTATGCAGAGAGGAGCGTCTTAATAGATGACACACATCATTTGGGGGAATAATAGAGACTTTAGCCCATCTGTTCTCAAAAGCTCCTCTCAAAAAGCTGCACTTTTCTTGGTCATTAAAAAAAATCAGCTTCATCTTTAAGCTACTAATTAAAAGTGTTGCTTATTGTTTTAAAGATATCTGTTAAGACGTATCCTCTGACAGCCATTTGTTTTCCCAAGGCCAGGTCACGTTTGGACAGCTCTCAGTTCAGCTCAGCTCAGCTCAGTCGCTCAGTCGTGTCCGACTCTTTGCGACCCCATGAATCGCAGCACGCCAGGCCTCCCTGTCCATCACCATCTCCCAGAGTTCACTCAGACTCACGTTCATCAAGTCTGTGATGCCATCCAGCCATCTCATCCTCAGTCGTCCCCTTCTCCTCCTGCCCCCAATCCCTCCCGGCATCAGAGTCTTTTCCAGTGAGTCAACACTTCGCATGAGGTATCCAAAGTACTGGAGTTTCAGCTTCAGCATCATTCCTTCCAAAGAAATCCCAGGGCTGATCTCCTTCAGAATGGGCTGGTTGGATCTCCTTGCTGGTGTTGTGTAAAAGAAAACTCTGTAACTCATCTTTAAATTCAAAGGTTTTGATTATCTTCCTACAAGTAAACCAGAATAATTCTGATACCGGCACCTGGCAGATTTCTGTCTGCAAGAGTCTGACTTGTAACTCACTTACGCAGATTCTGTTAGTAACTGTGTCCCGAGCCTCTCCATTTCTACTTCAGACAGTAAGACTGCTTACAGTTTTTCCATTAAATTTTTGGCTTTAAGAAAACGACCATTTACTATTAAGAATATGCGTCCTATGGCACATCTTTCTTCAGATACACAGGGGGAAATAGACCTTTTTCCAACTTAATTTTTGAAGCAAATACAGCCAACATTGTAAATACTGAATACCCAGACACCCTGATTAGGAAGAAGGCATTTGCAGAGTCTCACAGATACCTGTTAATTACGAGAAGCAGACGGCACTTTTCAGGGGAGACAGATCTTAGCGAGCAGGTGGAGGTCAGCATCTCCAGCAGTGAGATGGATGCATCCCGTGGACCCTGGACGAGGGGGGCAGGGACATGGCAGCCCCCCAGAGCCGCTCCTGCCAAAGACTCAGAACTCGACCCACGCCTGGGGAAGCGTCAGACAAACCGAAGGGAGAGAAGTCCCTGAAAATACCTGCCCAGGACTCTGCAGAGGGCACGGTCACAAAAGGCTGGGAACAGCCCCAGACGGGTGTGTGGGGGTGACCCCACACTCTCGCAAAGTGGAGAGAGACGTCCCCGAAAATACCTGCCCAGGACTCTGCAGAGGGCGCAGTCATGAAAGGCTGGGGACAGCCCCAGACAGGTGTGTGGGGGTGACCCCACACTCTCGAAAAGCAGGGTCCTGCTGGGATCCATCAGCGGGAACACGGGAGGAGGCCTGGGCCGGCCAACTGGTGCCCCCGTGTCAGGCCGCAGTGGCTGTCCGCTGCGGCCGACACGTGGTAACTAGCTGGGAGCTAGGTGGCGGGTAAGGGGAGCTCTCTGGGCTCGTTTCACAATCTCTCTGCGACTCTGAAATCAGTTTAAAATACGAAGCTAAAAGAGGAGCCTCTGTGTGCTTGCTGCCTGCGTGCAGACCCTCCCTGCGTGCAGACCCCCTCCCCGCCCCCTTCCCCTTCCACCCCCACGCATGCTGCTCTAACCTGCTTCTTTCAGCCGCAGACGCTTCCCACGCGATCCCATGCTGCCCGGGACAAAGGCGAGCATTTCAGCACGACGCCCGTTACTCTTTGTAGGTCAGCTCTTTGAACCACAGCTGGAAGCGCTTCCTCCGTGGGGTTGGACTAAAATCGCTGCTAAATCTGAAAGCTCAAAAGAGGCTTCTGGAAGCTTATCAAGCATTTAGTGGGATTTTATAAGGTACCACGTTTAGCATCTTTTAAGTGGTGGGGGAAGAAACGTCATTTGTTTCCTGCGTTGGATTTGTCTCCGTTTCCACCTGTTTGATCCCTGTCTCTCATCCTGGTGATTTTAACTATTGTGAGCCAGTGTTGCAGGACACGACCTACACTTGGGAGAGGGTGACCTTGGAGGGCGACCCTTCCCCTCCCCTCGGCGGGGAAGGTGAATCCATCACTCAGACCCTCCCGGTCGCTGTGGGTCCTGGGACCTCGTCGGGCTGGAGCAAGTGTCCAGCTGGACCTGCGGAGGCGCCCACCCGCCGAGCTGGGGCAGCAGCTCGTCCTGTCTGCTCCATCACCGTGGCCGTCAGCCTGAGATTCCGCGTGCTGCGCTAAGCCGCTGGGTCGTGTCCAGCCCTGCGGCCCCAGGACCGCAGCACGCCAGCCGCCCTGTCCCCCACTGCCTCCCGAGTTTGCTCAGACTCATGACCATCGAGCTGGTGACGCCGTCCAACCGTCCCATTCCGTCACTGGCTCCTCCTCCTGCCTTCAACCTTTGCCAGCATCAGAGTGTTTTCCAGTGAGCTGGCTCTTCACATCAGGTGGACAGAATATTGGAGCTTGCGGTGATGTCTTCCTTAAAATCAGATAATTTGCAAATCCAGGAAGAGGCCCTTGCAGGGTATTTATGATTCTGAATGAGCCTCCAGGGAGCCAGGGTCACCTTCTGAGTGAGACCTCCTGGCCAGGCCCCCCGCAGCACGCCGCAGCGACCCCTCCCCCAGAGGCCAACTCAGTGAGGGCCCCCGGGCCACCCTGAATATTTCACTTAGAGGAAAATAAACACTGGCAGGAATCTGGAATCTTTTCGCCTCGCTGCCTGAAGCTGTGCTGTCCGATAAAGTAGCTATTCGAGTAAAACTGTAAATTAATGGAAGGCAATGTGGCTCAGCAGTGAAGCATCCGGCTGCCAGTGCTGGTTGTGGGTTTGAGCCGTGGGTCGGGAAGATTCCCCGGAGAAGAAAATGGCAACCCACTCCAGCATTCTTGCCCGGGGAATCCCACGGACAGAGGAACCTGGAGGGCTACAGTCCACGGGGTCGCACCGAGCTGGACATGACTGAGCGGCTAAACCACAGCGATAAATAAACTGCAGCCACGCATTTTCAAGGTGCTCCGTGCACAAGGGCCACGCTGCGGAGCGGATGGAGGACCTGGCCAGTTCTGCACTGCCCCGTGGGCTCAGACTTCACAGGAGCGCCACTGACCCCCTGGGCCTGAGCCCTGCTGGGGACTGATGGGCGGTGGGCACAGGCTGGAGCCAGCCCAGGCTGGGGGTCCTCCCTGCCCCCTTTCCCTCATTGTTCCATCCCTGCAGCTGCCAGGCCCTGTGCCCCCGCTGGAGTGTGGGAGCCTGAGCCCCTTCCCGACCCCACTGGGCGTCAGCATGCACTTAGCAAGGTCTGAAAAGACCCACAGCATCCTTGGGTCTCACTCCCCACAAATCAAGCAAAATAATCAGCTCAGGCTGCCACATCGGAGCGAGTATATTGGTCCTGTGGTCTATTATGGAGCAGGCTGCTTGTTAAGGGCTCAGAGGAGTCCAGCTCTGGCTGAAAACTGCAGAAGGCGTCGCCGCGTCCATGTGCTGGCTGGTGACAGTGTCAGCTGGCACGGCTGCAGGTGGGGGCCTGGAGGGAGAGGTGGGCAGGGGCAGGGAGCCGAGGGTGGTGGGCGGGGCAGGGCAGAGGCAGTGCCCTGGCAGCTTGGCCAGGAGCTGGCCCCCCAGGCAGGCTTTCAGGGCCCTGAAAGGACTGAGCTGTCACACACAGGACTGAATTCACATCATAAATTACCGTCTGCCTGGGCAAGGAGGCACACGCCACTTTCCAAAACTGGAAAAGCTCCATCAGTGGGGGCCGAGCCATCAACCAGCCGCCCGATCCCCGCAGCCAGCGGGGAGAGAAAGTCCTTTCCTGGAGGAGCGTCCCACTCTGAGGGTCCAGGAGAGGGGACTTGGTCGTGGTTCAGGAGGAGAACAGTCTCCCCGCCCGCTCATCACCAGGGATGGTGAAGCCGGAATTCCGCTCATGTTCCCTCGCCTCCAAAGGGAGAAAGGATGGCTTGCTGCTGGTGGGAACCGAAGGGCGCACAGCTCGTCTGTAACAGGAAACAACATCTGCTTTCGCTCAGGGACCAAGTCATATTTTTCAGAGTCTGGCTGAGCAATTGGATTCTCTTTTACTGGCAACCCCAGCTCGGCGTGTTATGAATCTGGAGCTAACACCTTTCCCTTGTTCCTTCTGCTGACATGTGGGAAGACAGAAAGGCTCCTATTTCCTGCTCCTCGAGGTCCTCTGACTGCCCTCAGCACACGCTGGGGCTCCCGCCGGCTCAGAGGAGGCACCTTCAGCCAGGCCTGCCCCCTCTCCCGGACAGAGCCCGCAGGCCGCCTCCGCCAGCCCTGTGGTCAAAATCCCGGTGGCCAGGCTGCGAGAGGTCTTTCCTTAGTCCAACAAGGGAAGAGTGGGAACTAAGTTACTTTTTAAAAAAGAAATTATTTATTTTTAATTGAAGGATAATTGCTTTACAACATTGCTTTGGATTCTGCCACACATCAACATGAATCAGCCATAGGTATATACAGAATCTAGAACGATGGTACTAAGCTACTTTTTTAAACAGGGGTCTACACACACACACACACACCTTACAGGTACACTTGATTTTTCCTGTGCATACGCACCAGATCAAGCTCTCAAACATTCTTAGCACCAGAAATTTTCCCTCAAACAGCCTCCTGGTTCTGTTACAAATAGAGCTGCTGGGTCCCATCCCACCCCCAGAGGCAGCCCGATTCTGATTTCTACAGACACGGATTCTTCCCCTGACCCGGGCCCTCACTGCAGACAGCTCAGCCCTCAGGACAAGCTCATATCAAGAGACCATGAAGCAGCGTCGGTTTGCTAATCTGTGGCTAGAAATGCCGTTTTCCCAGGGACTCATTCCTGCAGGCCAAGTCACGCTCCTGCCAGTCACCTTCCTGAGATGCTGGTCCCCGGGGCAAGAGCTGGGTGAGCCCTGCTCACCTTTCTTGCTGTGAACGTCCAGGCCCAGGACTCTTTAGAACTGCAGTAAACCCGACTTCAGCGTGAAACGGGGGGCACGACACCCAGTGCGGAGGAGGACGCGGAGCGGCTGGAACTCCACGGGGAAATGACCTTGAGAAAGCATTGCAGACTCCACGGAGCTAAGCAAGCACCTGCCCCACTCCAGCAAACCTGTTTCTATCACACCCAACAGACAGACGTCTGCCCGCCAAGATCAAGTGCTAAAACAGTCACAGTAGGTTTACTTTTAAGAGCTCACCCCGGAAATTACCCGGAGGCCCGCCTTCGGAGGACGGATGTGTGTAACAAAGTGCCATCCGCCGGTGGGGTGGGCACGGGCAGGACGCCTCTGGGAACTGGCCGAGCCCGGGTGGATTACGAGCAACAGGTGCTCGGACCAGCTTAACTCAGAGTGAGCCTTATCGGGGCCCCTGGGGGCCTCGTAGTGAGGATTCCGGACTGTCGCTGACATGGCCCGAGTTCGATCCTTGGTCAGGGAACCAAGATTCCACCAGGCACACAGCCAGAACAAAAAAGAAAGCTCAGAATATTTCTTTTCACGCGTAATTACCGGCCTTCTTCACTCGAAAGGAAGGCCTAGAAAATGAACTCGCATTCTGATGGTCAGAGAAAGGAAGACGAGGATAATTTTGACCGGCCTCTGCGGCCACTGAGGTGCTCTTCACAGGCCCACAAGCTCTTCACGGTCACAGAATCACGGACGAGGGGGGCCCTCTTGGGGCTGATTTCCCAAATCGATGACTGCTAATTTGAATCGGAACTTGTACCAGTGGTGACCAAGCTGTGCGTCGGGAAACCCTGAGGGGGCACCATAAGCCCCGGTGTGCGCCAAGACGCTTGGTATTTCCAAGGATTACACAATAAAGTTCCGGGGGCGACGAGCTCAGCGGAGGCCAGGACTTCCGGCCGGCTTGCAGAGCTCCAAGCCTTCGTGGAGCTGGGGCTTCCTTCAACCGCTGAGCTGAGACGCAGGAACCAGGAGAACTTCTACACAGACGAGGCGGGGGTGGCTGTGCCTGGTGGGCTGAGGTCAGAGCCGCCACGCGGACGGCAAGGGGTGCTCGCCCCAGCTGGAAACACCGCTCGTGTGAGGATGACCGAGATGCTGGTTTTGATCTGGGGATATTGGCATTATTTTCTCAAACAGTCATCTAGTTGTGAGGATGCAACTCGGCTCAGACCGCATAAAGCGCCTGTCTACAATGGGAGAGACCTGGGTTCGATCCCTGGGTTGGGAAGATTCCCTGGAGAAGGAAATGGCAACGCACTCCAGTACTCTTGCCTTGGAAATCCCATGGACGGAGGAGCCTGGTGCAGGCTAGTGTCCATGGGGTCGCGAAGAGTCGGGCACGACTGAGCGACTCCACTTCACTTCACCTAGTAAACCGTGTTGTCAGGTATTTCTCCGGCCGACGAGCGCCGTGCAGGGTGACCGCGGCCCTGGGGGGGCCTTGAGCCGGCGTACTGGAGCCCGGCGGCCCTGCCCGCAGGCTGCCCGAGGAGGCGCACACAGGCCCTGCTGCTTTCTGTGTGAGATTCTCCGCCGTCCTGCCCGAGCTGAACGGCTCGTCAAGCTCTAGCTCTCATCATCCCCGCAGCGAACATACGCTTTAAAGTGTCATTGAAGGAAAACACCCTGCTAACAGCAATCACTCCACAGTGACCCTCAGAATCTGATCGGGTGTCTGTCCCTCAGCTAGGAGCTGGCCGCCCCAGGCCGGTCAGTAAACTGAAAATCTCTTGCTACATACAGAGTGAGTTGTTTTTGTTTTGTTTTGTTTTTTTGCAAAATTAGAGCCTTCTTAGAAGCCAGAGGTAGCAGAAGACAAAAGCTGAGGAGCAGGGCTGTAAATGAAAAGCAAACGAAAGCAGAGAGCACCGCCACTCAGCGAGAGCTCAGTGGACGAATCGACCGCGAAAGCCGCCTGTGTGCAAACGTGGCCCCTGATCGAGCTGCTGGGGGCAGACAGCGCTTCCCGGGCCCCCTCTGACAGCGGTCTGCATCTCGTCACGGCCGAGAACACGGCCGGACCTGCCCAAGACGCGGCTCACACGCGCTCCCGCCAGGCTCTGGTGCCCAGCCGGACGGGGGCGCCCCGGCGCCCCCAGGCTCCTCTCTGCACACCCCCGCCCCCCACGGATGCTTGACCCAGAGCCCAGACCCCCTGCCTTCCGGACGCCGTCGCCTCTAGTCCCTGACCCATGCCTCCTCTCCAGTCCACACCGGGAACTAGGAGTCTTAAATCATTTCTACCTCGTGGTGTCTCTGTAAAATCAGACTAACAACTACACTTGAAGCAGTCGTTGGCCTTTATTATTCTTAAGATAAATGTCTGATAAGGGGCTGCTGAGTCAAGTGATGAGACTAGATTTTTTGGCTTTTGAAAACTTTCCAAGGGAAAAGTTTAAACCAAGTTGCCTTTTATTTTTTTTTGGAAAGGGCCAGTTCCCCTGTGTGTTGGAGATTTTAATTTTTACAAACATGCTGATCTGGACTGTAGGCACCGTCTCCTGCTGTGCCCACCCCAGCCCCAGGTCATCTGGTGGTCTACTGTTCTTAAGGTTAAGCAGAATTCTGGAGCGTTTTCCGTAATAACTCCAACCTGAATTTGACAGTTTCGGTCTAAGAGCACATCCTCTTCACTGTGGCAGGGCCGCCCTGGTCTGGAGGACCCCGGGGGCTCGTTACCCTGGTTCCACGGACACTCCACCTCACCACGCCCAGCACACAGCCCCTCAGGCGCTCTGAGAGCAGAGCTGCAGAATTCTAAAGCCCACCTCCTTAACCCACCGAGAAAGACGCTCGCAGCTGCGAAGGAGGGCAGACACAAGCACCCCGAAAGGATGCTCTTTCTCCAGAGGCGGAGTCCTAAGAAGACACACGTGAAAAATAAAACTTCACGACAGAGGAAGAGCTTAAAGAAACAACATTCATCACAAAAGAAAAAAATCGCATTGACAATTTCCAACAGAGACAAGTCTATCTTATTAGAGGAGAGAAAGAGATCCAAATTAATTAAATATAAAAGGAGAAAGTAAGTTCAGTTCAGAGGAAGGAAAAGCAGAATATAATATACAGAGGAATAGAAACAGACACCTTCGGCTCAGTGGCGAAGAATCCTCCGGCAAGGTCGGGATGCAGATTCCGTCCCTGGGTCGGGAAGATCCCCTGGAAGAGGAAATGGCAACCCACTCCAGTGTTCTTGCCTGGAGAATCCCATGGACAGAGGCACCCGGCGGGCTGCAGGCCCTCTGGTTGTAAAGAGTCGGACACATTCTTAGCGACTAAACCACCACACCACCACCGATAAAAAAGAAAGAAAGGAGATGCTTTTCAATAAAGAGCTAAAAATTAAAGAACTGTATGAAAGGAAATGTTGGAACATGAAATGAAAAGAGTAGCCTCGCCTGTGGAATATTTTAGTGTTTGAAATCGAATAGTCCTGTAGAATTAAACGGCCTTAACAAGTGGAGGGAACACAGGCAACCTACAGGACAGAACCAGAAGCAGGAGGAGGGTGGCCAAGATGTAAAGCGGCGGCGGCGTCTGGCGTGGGAACCAAGGCCGAGTGGCTGCACACGACGGGCGGGGAGGTGCTCGTCTTTTATTCTGTGGGGAGTGTGGGGAGAACTGGTGTGAACTCTTCTCCAAAGGCTTGGTAGAATGGGGGTGAGTCAGTCTGAAAAGTGAAGCGTTAGTAGCTCAGTCGTGTCTGACTCTTTCCTACCCTATCGACTGTGGCCAGCCAGGCTCCCTTTCCCTGGAATTCTCCAGGCCAGAATACTGGAGTGGGTAGCCTTCCCCTTCTCCAGGGAACCTTACCAACCCAGTGATCGGACCCAGGTCTCCCGAATGCAGACAGATTCTTGGCCGTCCGAGCCACCAGGGAAGCCCAAGAGTTCTGGAGTGGTAGCCTACTCCTTCTCCAGGGGATCTTCCCGACCCAGGAATCAGACTGGAGTCTCCTGCACTGCAGGCGGATTCCTTACCAGCTGAGCCACCAGGGAAGCCCCTGAGTCGGTCTGGGCTCTTCTGTTTCGGCAGTTGTTTGTTCGTTTGTTGTTTTTTACGGATTCAGCCTCTCCATCAGCCCTCCCCCCGCCCACCGCCTCGAGTCCCCAAGCCCCCAGGCCACAGACGGTCCTGGTCCTGGTAGGATCCAGGCTGCAGAGAAGGAGGGGAGCAGCGGGCATCTGCGGCTCCGTTGCTCCCCATGGGGGCGGGTGCCGCCTGCACCAGGCCATGCCCTGCGGCCAGGCTCACAGGCAGGGAGGAGCGGGAAGGAAAGAGTAGCTCCTGGAGGAGGGCATGGGTACGGATGCCCTGCAGGCCTGGCCCACGGTGAGGCCGGCCGAGTCCAGCCTCGGGAAGCAGCTCCCGCAGAGCTGACCTTGGGAATGCCTCTGGACGTGGCCACACATGAAACGTCCCCTGGTTTCCAGGACACAGCACCCTTAATTATCCCATAGTCAGCGCCCCAGACCTACCCTGGGCCCCCACCCTCACCTCCCGGGCGCTTGACCACTTCACTGGACACCAGCTGCCCTGAGACAGCTTGCTCTTATGGGGAAAGGCTTTGTTTCAAAATTCAAAGCCACTGAATTCCAATGCCGTCAAAGTCAAATTTTCCATTAAAATTTCTATTGACCTTTTCCCATAAGAGTAACTCTCAATTGATTCTTAACCCATTTTGAAAGCCTGGGGCAAGGGCTATTCAATCTCAGATCTGAGGCCCCCAATCAGCTCACAGACCCCCAAGAGCATCTCTCCCGTGGAGTGGAAGGAAGGTGTCTTTCAGACACAGCAGGACCCGGGTTGTGGAGGAGTCTGGTCTCTAAGGGTCAGGAAGACACTCCTCCCCATCACTGATGGGATGACCTACATGGCTCAAATCACCCCCACCCTCCACCATCCCTCTAGGTTCTACTGACTCACCTGGTGACCAGCCAACTTACAGAAGGTTAAGGAAAGGACTTAAAAATGTAATCACTGTTTATTTCTCATTAGAAAAATGACGTACCTATTAGCAATACTTTATAAGCAACTAAAAATAGAAAAGGACAAAGTAGACTTTTACTTTTAATACAAATAGTATAAATGCTGTATTTTTAAAAATTGAAAAGGACAGAAACAGCAAATACACTTTTAAAATACTCATGACATTCATGAGCGAGATGCCAGCGCACGAATGAGCGTGGACACTCCGCTTCGCCGGCTCGAGGGCCTCGAAGGGAACAAGGCATTTTCTGTGAGCTCTCCGCCCCCGAGCACATCTGAACGGCAGCCTGAAATTCAGCGACTTTTGGGTAAACCACCTCTGTGTTATCTCAGAGACATAGCGTGCTAAAGCCCGAAAATGCCTGTAGCTCACTGCCGGATAGAACTGATGCTGCTGCTGCTGCTGCTGCTAAGTCGCCTCAGTCGTGTTCGACTCTGTGCGACCCCAGAGACGGCAGCCCACCAGGCTCCCCCGTCCCTGGGATTCTCCAGGCAAGAACACTGGAGTGGGTTGCCATTTCCTTCTCCAGTGCATGAAAGTGAAAAGGGAAAGTGAAGCCGCTCAGTTGTGTCCGACTCTATCGACCCCATGGACTGCAGCCCACCAGGCTCCTCCATCCATGGGATTTTCTAGGCAAAAGTACTGGAGTGGGGTGCCATTGCCTTCTCTGAGAACTGATTCTAAAAGCTGTTTATTCACAGCTGCGTCTGCTCAGAGAAATGGACCAGCGCCCACTGGACCCAGGCTGCCGGGCTTTTCTCTGTGGGCGAATTAGTAACACGAGCACATTTTGTGAGTCTCCGGGAGACACTGAAAAGGAAGGTGTATGTCTTCAAGACACAAAGTTTGATGCCTAGCGATCAGACCTGCTTCACTAACGGTTGGGATTGCCACATTCTAATTCAGTTTCTCTTTGTTGGATCACACATGGTTAGAAGGCAAGTCTGACTCCCGCTTATTTCCACTTGTCAATCACCAAAATCGGGAAATTAGCATTGATGTAATACCACCCTCTGACCCATGGACTCCGTTCCGATTTCCCAAGTTGCCCACGTCCTCCGTAGACGGAGGGTCCACCTGGACACGCAGTGCATCTCCGGTCTCATTCAGTGCAGCCCAGGTCCTCAGCCTCCACTCACTTCTAATGACCTTGACAGTTACAAAGAGCACAGCCCAGTGACCTTATTCAGTGACGCTCAGCTTGTCTGACATTTCCTCACAATTATATTCACAACACGCGCTTTCAACAGGAGCGCCACAGAAGCGTTGCGAGGCTCCTCCCGGCGGGCTAAACAGGAGGTGCGCAGCGTGAACTTGTCTCATTGCTAATGATGTGGGCTCTCATCCCCTGGTCAGGTGGTGTCTGCCAGGCTTGTCCATGTGACGGTCAGTGCGGACGAGGAGATGCTCTGAGATGGTGTCTATCTGTCCTGATTCTCATCAGTGATGACCCTTGCCTTCAAGCACCACAGGGAGGGCCACCGGCTGTGTCTCTAACTCCATCCCCCACTCTAATTCTGCCAGTTGACCTTTCCTTACTGAGGCACTGACTGGTTTATGTCAGAAGGGCTCCACGGACTCTTACTGTTGAGTGGGCCGAATCTCTTGTGGTCGGTGTTTACTTTGATGCTGGGATTTGGCCCACAGACGCTCCATCGCGGCGGCTCCCGTGTCGGCTTTGACGTGTTCCCAGCATCCCTAACATTGTCTTACTCTCTGGCACAGGATGTCCCGGGCTCAGTTATAGTTCCCCTGTGCAGGCGGGAACCAGCCGTGTTTCTGCAGGCCCTGGCTCCTTTCAGTGGAGGGCGGTGTTAAACCAAGATCTGAGCCGTGTGTGTCCATTGGCACTGGACTGCCCTGCTCCTAAGCCCCTCAGTGGGCAGAACTAAGAAATGTTCATCCGCACGCACCGGCGTCGGCTCCCCCGTCTACACACCCGGGCGTCGGCTCCTCCATCTATACACCCAGGCGTCGGCTCCCCAGTCTACACACACCCCGGCATTGGCTCCCCTGTCTACATGCGCCCAGCGTCAGCTCCCCCGTCTACACACGCCCCGGCGTTGGCTCCCCCATCTATACACCCAGGCGTCGGCTCCCCGTCTACACACACCCCGGCGTCGGCTCCCCAGTCTACACACACCCCGGCATTGGCTCCCCCGTCTACACGCGCCCCGGCGTCCGCTCCCCCATCTACACACACCCCGGCGTCAGCTCCCCCATCTACACGCGCCCCGGCGTCCGCTCCCCCATCTACACACACCCCGGCGTCAGCTCCCCCATCTATACACCCAGGCGTCGGCTCCCCCGTCTACACGCGCCCCGGCGTCCGCTCCCCCATCTATACACCCAGGCGTCGGCTCCCCCGTCTGCACACACATCGGCGTCAGCTTCTCTACCTAGACGTGTTAAAAGCCATGGGTCACCGCTGACATAGCTAACCCTAACCCCTGCAACAGAGATCGCTGGCGCTCCCCCATCTCCACGTTCATAATCTTAGTGTCTGGAACTCGGTCACCGTTAGCTGCAGCGCAGTTACTCATCTGCTCAGTTGCCTGTAGGACAGACCTTCTGGCTTCAGACACTCAGGCATCCACCTGGCATTAACACTGCTGGCTCAGCCGCGCAGATGCCCTCCCAGCCTGGTCCTGCCAGTCTTGCTGGTGATGCTGCTGAATCCGCAGCCCCCAGCCCCACTGAACTGATACTGTTCCTGTGACGAGTACCATGCTTTACTTGTGTAATTCTCTTTATTCTGAATTCACTGTGGTCTGAAGTTAAGACATACATTTTCAAGCCACTTTTTCTCTTGGAATACTGTACGATTTACAGAAAAGTTTACAAATACCGGCTCCCATATACCCGGGCCCAGTTCCTCCCACATTTCCATCTTACGTAACTATGGTACATTTTGTCACAACAAGGAAGTTACCGTTGGTACATTGTTGTAGCCACGCGTTCCGGGAGACAAACTCCCTCAGAAGGACAATGCAGATAGTGGAGAGCAGTTTATTACACAGGCAGGCCCAAGGCAGAGTCTCCTCTTAGCCAAGGACCCCGACCAGCATTTGTGAAAATCTTTTATACCCCATGTGCACGTGTCTGAACCCACCACTCCAAATTCCTTGAGACTTACATAAACCAAGAAAAATACAATCCTGATAACCCATCATTCACGTGCTATCTGCTCATGTGCTCAAACAGTCAAACAATTAGCCAATAATCAACAAACCCGAGGTTACACTCAGATAGACACAGAATAATGTATGGCCTGTCTGGAGGAAGGGGTGATAGTGTATGCTTTCTCTTAGGCGATGAGTAACCTAGATACCATCTTCAAGGCTCCCCATCTGGAGGGGGTCTTACCCCTCTGTTGTTTTCATAGGCGCTGAACCCAGAGTTCAGAGCCCACTGGAGAGGTGGCCGAGCATGGTCAGCGTGAACAGGCCTACGATGGAGCCCAGGCCCCATGAATTCCTTCTTCAGCATTACTGTTGACTAAGCTCCAGGTTTCATTTGGACCTCACTGGTTTTTCTGTGAACGTCCTTTTTGTGAGTCAGAATCCAGTACAGGCCCCTACTCCGCATCTGGTCCCCGTGGCCCCTGGGCGTCCTCTGGTCTGTGCCAGGGCTGTGGTCTTCCTGTCTGCAGATGACACCCACTTACCACCCACCCCCTCAGATGAGGGTGCCTTCAGAGAAGTACCTGGCAAATTTCTGAGCCTGTTAAAATAGAATTCTAGCAAAGGATTTGGTCAGCTGGGATTTAGCAGACTAAAATCCTAAACAGGATTCCCGCTAACTAAGATTTCACTAACTATGGATCCCGGGGAACCTGAGTGTTGGAAATCCAAGGACTAACGCAGCGTCGTCTGGAGGTCAGCGAAAGGTCAGGTCCTCTCGCCCAGTGTTAACAATGTTTCCTCACTGATCTGGAAATCCATTGCACTTAAATGAGCTCTTTGGATGAAAAAACCTGAAATTAAGACCACAAGGAAAGGATATTGAGAATGATGGATTTTTCACAGAGGAGAAAGGGGGTGCTGGGAGGTGCAGAGGGGGAACCCTGGTGGGAGAGGTGGGTGGAGGGCACCGCGGTGACCAGGAGCCTGGAGACCCCTGCCTGGGGGCCCGAGGAGGACCGGGAGAGAGTGAGGAGGCGGGAGCCCCAGGCGGGTCCACGTAACAGACTCGCCCGGGAGCAGGGGCCACCCAGCCCCAGAGCAGGGTTGGCGGAGAAGAGACTGGACGGCTACCCACCGGACGCGCAGCAGCAGCCCGAGCTGATAAGCTCTGTAGCTCACACGGCGCACGCGTCCCTTCCCGGGGTCTTCGCTGGTTCTCACCCCGTTAGATTAGCTTCTCTAACTAAGGTGACTTATCAGCGTCTCATGAGAAGGCTGGGGCGCAGTGGAGACCTGGCCCCACCGGGGGTGGCGGCCACCGCGCAGCGATGCTCGGCAGAGGGGGCTGCCAGGAAGCCCCCACCCGAGGGTCGGCGGGGGGACTCACACACAGCCTGGCCTGTTCTGCTGCGGCTGAGATAGCGTTTCTGGGGGTGGACGCCGGGGTCAGAGGACCCGCTCCCACCCAAGGGCTGGGCCCCCGCGGCTCACCTGAGGAGTGCCTGTTGGTTGACTGAGAACTGCAGCAGCCTCACTGAGGGAGGACCCAGCAGGGCGGGAGGAGGCGTGTGCTGTCTCCTGAGAGTCTGCAAGGCAGGAGGGGCGGGCTGGGGGGCCCCGGGGGTCTGCGTGCCCGGGGGTCTATGCCCAGGGCCTTTGGGGCCACACCGCTCACTCCTCATAAGACCTGCCAACCACCAACCTATGCCTGAAGGACCAGGAAGCTTATTTAGGAATGACTCTGGTGGTGCAGAGGTTAAAGCATCTGCCTGCAATGTGGGAGACCTGGGTTCGATCCCTGGGTCGGGAAGATCCCCTGGAGAAGGAAATGGCAGCCCACTCCGGTATTCTTGCCTGGAGAATCCCATGGATGGAGGAGCTTGGTGGGCTACAGTCCACGGGTTGCAAAGAGTCAGACACGACTGAGCGACTTCACTTCCTGTTAGAAAGGCACTTGGAGTAAGGACTGAAATTTTCTCAGTTTGATACAAATTTGAAACCATAAATTATCGAAGCACAAGATTCCAATGTGTCTTTTCCCTGAAGCCGCAGGGCGATGAGCTCAAGCAGACCTCTCAGTTCAAACACGTTTTAAAACGATGAAGAGGGTTTCATCAAACCTGTCTAGGACTTGCAAAGATACCTCATCACACACAGTCACATTACTCTTTAAACAAAGTGAAAACCTAGGTTACTAACACAAATGTATAATACCTTCCCAGGTGGCTCAGTGGTAAAGAATCTGCCTGCCAATGCAGGAGACTCAGGAGATGTGGGTTCATGTCGCTGGGTTGAGAAGATCCCCTGGAGGAGGAAATGACAACCGGCTCCAGTATTCTTGCCTGGAGAAATCACACAGACAGAGCTCGGAGGGCTGCAGTCCATGGGGTCGGCAGAGTTGCATGCGACCAGGCACGCACGCACAGAATATATAATAGCAGGGGCCATGGATTCATTTTGAACAATGAGCCAAGTATGCAAGACAAAGAAATCAAGCTTCAAAGAGGAAAAGCACATTTTTCTAAAAAAGAAAAAAATTTAAAATTTGAAATGAAAACTAGCTACATGAATAAATCAAGCTTGAAACCAAACTTTCTTAAAGTATGTTAGTGCAATTCTCACTGAACCAGCAAAGAAGAATAAAACTAGCCTTTCCATTTGATTCAGCTTTTCTTTTTAAAGTAGAAGTGGGAGTTTAAACCCTGTGTGTCAGTGACCTGATCCTGTAGGCATTTATGAGGTTTTCAGAGGAGCTCGTGGGGAGCAGAGCCAACGAGGAAGCAGAGACGCTCCAGCCCGGAGGCCTGGGGAGCAGAAAAGACCCTCGGCTCCAGGCACTCAGACGCCCCCCAGCCCCGCCCCAGGCGGCACCTCTGTGATGGGACCCGAGCGGGAAGCTGCTGCCGGTTCACACTTCTCCTAGGATATCTGCCCCTAACCTGCCAGGATGCTCCGTCCTCACAAAGAAGCTCAGAAGATCTTCGCCCTGGGAAACAACCTCAGAAAGACAGAGACTCTTATCGCTGAACACATTAGCAAAATCAGTTCAGTTCAGTTGAGTTGCTCAGCCGTGTCCGACTCTCTGTGACCTCAGGGACCGCAGCACGCCAGGCCTCCCTGTCCATCACCAACGCCCAGAGTTCACTCAAACTCATGTCCATCCAGTCGGTGATGCCATCCAACCATCTCATCCTCTGTCGTCCCCTTGTCCTCCCGCCTTCAATCTTTCCCAGCATCAGGGTTTTTCCAAGGAGTCAGTTCTTCACATCAGGTGGCTAAAGTATTGGAGCTTCAGCTTCAGCATCAGTCCTTCCAATGAATATTCAGGGCTGATCTCCTTTAGGATGGACTGGTTGGATCTCCTTGCAGTCCGAGGGACTCTCAAGAGTCTTCCCCAACACCACAGTTCAGAAGCATTAATTCTTTGACACTCAGCTTTCTTTATAGTCCAACTCTCATATCCATACATGACCACTGGAAAAACCATAGTTTTGACTAAATGGACCTTTGTTGGCAAAGTAATGTCCCTGGGTTGGGAAGATCCCCTGGAGAAGGGTATTTTGGGGGGCTTCCCTGGTGGCTCCGTTGGTAAAGAACCTGCCTGCAATGCAGGGGACCCCGGTTCAATTCCTGGGTTGGGAAGATTCCCTGGAGAAGGGAAAACGATACCCACTCCAATATTCTGGCCTGAAGAACTCCATGGACTGTATAGCCCATGGGGTCGCAGAGTCAGACAGAACTGAGCAACTTTCACTTTTACTACAAGATAAGACTGTTTATGATTCAGATCTTCCACCCTTTAAATCCCATGTTAGCAGAACTGATAGCGGGTTAGGGGACGGGGCGGTTGCCTGGTGGAATACGCTTAAGAAACAACCGCATCTTGCTTGAGAAAAGAATTAAATAAACCAGTGTTCTCCAAATCGTCGCTGTTCACCCCACTAACAAATGACGCCTGAGCAGGCAGTCCGGTCTCCGCATATCTGTAAGTTACACGAAACACGCAAACAGTATTATGAAACTTAAAAACAGGAATTTCCGTTTGTGGCCATACCACACAGCTTGCTGGATCCTGGCTCACTGACCAGGGATTGAACCCAGGCCCTTGGCTGTGAAAGCGCAGCATCCCGACCGGTGGACCTCCAGGGAATTCCCTAAAAACAGATTTTAAAGGATGACATAAAATAAATTATAGGTATCTTACAATTATGGGCAGCTCCTGGGGGTTTTGTGGCCTGCCAAGATATTAAAGGAATGAGTGAAAAGCAGATGGGGCCTGCATTTCAATTCAGAATGTGAAAACTGCGCGTTGAACCAAGAGAAGGGATAAATAACAACAGGAGAAGCGAGCTCACGAGGGCTGGGGAATGTGTTCTGGATATTTTGGTTGTGTCTTCTCTTGGTTTGTATTAAATTTTATCCCTCACGTTTCTAAATAGAGACCATGGCACTTCCAGTGTGCATTTATTTAAAGTGTAAAATTTCAGGGGCTTCCCTGGTGGGCCAGTGGTTAGGACTTCATGCTTCCACGCAGCGGGCAAGGGTTCGATCCCTGGTCAGGGATCTCAGATCCTGCGAGATGTGCAGTGCAGCCAAAAAAAAAAAGTTTTCAGGAAAAAAAACAGCCTAGACGGTACTTAGAATTTCAAACCAACTGCTTGAATTTGAAACTGCTGGCTTTGGCAAGCATTCAGATAACATTTCCCGTGCCTACAGCAATGCGTGCAGGTCCCAGGATATAACAATGAATCATTCACAGTTCCTGGTGTCCGGGAACTCCGCTTTTACTGGCTAGAATCAGTTTGATAAGAGACTTCTATCCCCAGCAATATGGCAGGCTAGATATCCTTAACACCCTCAGATTGAAGTGATTAATATGTTTCTCAAATATTTTTTAAATGCACTCCGGAGATAGCATGAGATTGGAAAAAAAGAAAAAAAAACAATCCATAGAGGCCAAAGGAAAAGGAAAGCAGAAATCCTTGTTTTTGCCAAAAGTGCTCTCCCCTTAGGCCGAAGCCTGGAGTTGTGGCTTCTTCCTGGAGGGCTGCGTGGCCTGCGTGCGGAGCGGGGTTGGGGGACTCAGCCTGGCAGACCTCCCTGGCCTTTCGCAGGCCTCCCTCTGGCCCAGTGCCCGCCCCACTGGGAAAGCCGGTGGAGTCCACTCTCAAGCAGGAAGGAGGAAGGGACTTGCTCTGGAGGAGCGAACGTCCCCGGTGAGCTGTCTTTGTCCACCTTGGTCCTGGGTGAAGGCGGCATGTTTGAAAACACATCAGCTTTACCAGACTTCACGCGCGCGCGTGTATGTCTATGTGAATTTCCACCAGTTGTGTGGCCAGAAAACCCACAGGGTGGGGTGTGGTTTTGCTGGGTTCCAGGCTGTGAGCAAGCTGGCAGAGGGGAAAGAAGCCTCAGGGCAGGGATCCATCTTCCCCTGAGGCTCCCGGGGGCTCAGGGTGAAGAACCACCCGCCCGTGCAGAGATGCAGGAGACAGAGGGCCAGTCCCGGGGTCGGGAAGGTCCCCTGGAGGAGGAAACGGCAACTCACTCCAGAATTCTCGCCTGGAGAATTCCATGGACAGAGGAGCCCGGCAGGCTACAGTCCGTGGGGTCGCAAAGAGTCCGACGTGAGCAACTCTGAGCAACTCAACAACGCAAAACGGGGTAGAGAACAGGCTTCTGGTGGCCTGAGGGCGGAGAGCCCGCCTGCCAGCACAGCAGACACAGGCGGGGTCCCTGGGTCGGGAAGACCCCTGGAGAAGGGAACGGCAACCCACTCCAGCATTCTTGCCTGCGAAACCCTGTGGACAGAGGAGCCTGGGGGGCCACAGTCCCTGGGGTCCCAAAGAGTCGGACACGACTGAGGGACTAAGCACGCCGCACTGTGCCGTAATCCATAACTGACCTGGGAGGTCACCGTCAAGCGGGCACACTCTCACCATTCTTATTAAGCTCCAACGAGACATATTGACAGCCTGCGGACCCAAGATGAAGCTATAACCCCTGCCACTGAGTCTGCAGCGCAACCTAACTCCTGGAAAATACGACAACTGCTCGGCCCAGAAGAGCAAGTTCGATAACATTAGAGCGAAAATCTAAAGCGACACGGTTACTGAAATCACTGGGGCGCGTGTCTTGCGGAAGCAAAATACACAGACAGGTTCACTCATTTATTTCCTCCTTTATTCCTATGAGGCTACTTTGCCATCTGACTCTGATGACAATTTTATTAATATTTTCTAACATTTGACACAGGAAAGAAGCTGCTGCTGCTGCTAAGTCGCTTCAGTCGTGTCCGACTCTGTGCGACCCCATAGATGGCAGCCCACCAGGCTCCCCCGTCCCTGGGATTCTCCAGGCAAGAACACTGGAGTGGGCTGCCATTGCCTTCTCCGCAGGAAAGAAGCTAGTCAGTGGCATTTCTGTCCTTACCAATGAAGCCAGAACTCTGGAGTGGGGACTTCCCTGGTGGCTCAGTGGTTAAGAATCTGCCTGAAAATGCAGGGGAACGCAGGTTTGATCCCTGGTCTGGGAAGATTCCCAATGACTTTGGGCAACTAAGCCAGTGAGCTGCGGGGAGCGAGCCTACGCTCTGGAGCCGTGCTGCACAGCGAGAGAAGCCCGAACACAATTAGAGAAAGCCCCATTCACAGCAAGGGCAGCCCATCAGTCAAAACAAAGGTGTCCATCAAAAAAAGGAAGAGGGATCCTGGGGCATGCCTAGGGTAGAGTGGGTGCTCCCCTTGTGGTCCGCGGGGTGACTTGGAATCTTTTAACGATTGAGGATGTCAGGCCAACATTCTTTTCTTCTTAAAGTTGCTCAGGTGTGTCTGACTCCTTGTGACCCCACGTGCTATAGCCCGCCAGGCAGGCTCCTCTGTCCATAGCATTCTCCAGGCCAGAACACTAGAGTTAGCTGTACCCTTCTCGAGAGGACTTCCCAATCCAGGGATCGAACCCAGTTCTCCCGCATTGCAGGCAGGTTCTTCGGCATCTGAGCAACCAGGGAAGCCCCTTAAGCGCAGGAAAAGCAGAAGGTCAGCCCTAGAAATATAAATGTGGGTGATAAATATCAAATATCTCTGGGAGCCATGAAGAGCTTCTGATCAATACGGTCAAACACTAAAAAGCTGGAGGAATTGTGCAGGGGGAGAAAGTTTTAATATATCCCAAACCTCAGATGTGCAGATACCACCCTGAAGGCTGAAAGCAAAGAGGAATTAAAGAGACTCTTGATGAAGGAGAGTGAAAAAAACTGGCTTAAGACTCAACATTCATAAAATGAAAATCATGGCATCCGGTCCCATCACTTTATGGCAAGTAGATGGGGAACCAGTGCAAACAGTGGCAGACTTTATTTCCTTGGGCTCCAAAATCACTAAAGACAGTGACTGCAGCCAGGAAATCACAAGATGCTTGCTCCTTGGAAGAAAAGCTATGACAAACCTAGACAGCATATCAAAAAGCAGAGATTACTTTGCCAGCAAAGGTCCATACAGTCAAAGTTATGATGTCTCCAGTAGTCACGTATGGGTAGACCATAAAGAAGGCTGAGCGCCAAAGAATTGATGTTTTCAAACTGTGGTGTTGGAGAAGACTCTTGAGAATCCCTTGGCCTGCAAGGAGATCCAACCAGTCCATTCTGAAGGAAATCAGTCCTGAATATTCATTGGAAGGACAGATGCTGAAGCTCTGGCCACCAGATGGGACTAGCTGACTCACTGAAAAAGACCCTGATGCTGGGGAAGATTGAAGGCAGGAGGAGAAGGGGACAACAGAGGATGAGATGGTTGGATGGCATCACTGACTCAACGGACATGAGTCTGAGCAAACTCTGGGAGATGGTGGAAGACAGGGAAGCCTGGCGTTTCTGCAGTCCGTGGAGTCACAGTCAGACACAACCTGGCGACTAAACATGAACAGTAGCAAAAACAGTCTCTCGGGTCATCCATGTCATTGCTAACGGCAGGATTTCATGCTGAATAATTACTATGGGTTTCATATGTCAATATTTGATCATATTATTGAGATCCTGTTCAAATCGTTCAAAACAGTTCCTTTACAACGGTTGTGTGACATTTCTAATTTCTGAAGGTTTTGAGGATTTTGTCTGTTATTCTCAGTTCTGGTACCTTGTTTCCTTGTCGTTATATTGATTGATTGATTGACTTTTTACTATGAAACAGCTAATCTCTCCAGAATTTTGTTTCTGTTCACTCGCTTAGTCGTGTCTGACTCTTTGTGACCCCATGGACTCTAGCCCACCAGGCTCCTGCCCGTGGGATTCTCCAGGCAAGAACGCTGGAGTGGGCTCCGTCTCCTTCTCCAGGGAGCCCTCCCCACCCAGGGATGGGAGCGGCATCTGCTTTGCCCCTTGAGGCTCTTGCATTGCAGGAGGCTTCTTTGCCCTCCGAACCACCGGGGAAGCTTCAGGCATAATATGGAATCACCCCAAAACTTTTCCGTGACTGTCCTCACACGTTCCACTCTCACCTTTGTCTTGTGCAACTCATCTAGCTTTTACTTTTGTTAATATTCTTCATTCTAGAAATAAAGTTTCAAAGCTTGCAAGGTGAAATGCTCACTGCCAGCCTTTGCCTTGAATGATGAGCCCTGCTGTGCCTTCAACTGCTATTTCAGGCAGATCTTCATGCCCTGAGAGGATTTCCCTGTAGGTCAGCTTGGGATTTTTCATATTTATGGAGCCGATCGATGAGGCAACGTGCCAAAAATATTTTGAAAACCATGTATACTGACTGTACAATAATGATAACCCTCACCACCAACTAATTCTCACTTACTTTTAAGACACAAATGAACATTTCCATTTGCTGAGCACGTCCCAACTATCGGGGAAAGAACGAAGCCAGATCCACTCTGGTTGCCATGGCGGCAACATAATTACCCATTTTAAACATGGCATCTATCAGGGCAAGTTGAATTTTAAAAATGGAAAGGTTTACTCTAAACATAGTACCTGATCATCCGAGCCAGACTTCCGCGGCTCCGAGTCTACCACGCCATCTGCCCTGTTGGCCATTGCTGACGCCGTGAGGGCCCAACTTTCCCATCGTGTCTGAGCTGCAGAGAGAAAGCCGTGCTGATTTCCCAAGCTGTCCCTCCTCTCTTTCACCTTTGCGTAAGGCATAGTCAGTTTCTGTCGCTTGCAACCAGAAGATGCTCAAAGACAGTCATGGAGGAAATCAAAGTATTTCTCAAGCAATTTGTCATGCAAAATAAAATTTGGAAGACAGCAAACCGTTTCTAAGCGTCTTTGTAAATGGATAAATTGCTAACAAACCCTATGAACAATTATTGATGTTTGTTCTTATGAAACTTTATAACAGAAAATATTGAATGCCTTTGGGTAATCAAAATCTAACCAAGTTCAATTTCTCAGATATCCGCCATTTAGGGACATTCTGCATTCCTAACGGCTTATACATTTGTCCTAAAAGTATTTCCTTCACACAAACCAACTGAAATCCCACTTCAGGTATGACTATTATTTAGATGTTAGAGAAGAAAAATGTCTTGATTTTTGATGTCAATTCTTAGATTCGTTATTTACTCAACATGTGTTATTGAAGGTTGACGGCTTCCCATGGAGAGTGACTCCCCGATGGCCCTGGGGTGAATCCGGACCCCTCATGGGCTGGCTGCCTGCAGCCCCAGCACCCGGTCTGGTCTAAGCTCTGCCGCTGACTTGCTGAGTCAAGCTGTCACCTGAGCCTGCATTTCCTCTGCCACACACGGAAGGGGCTGACCTAATCTCTCTACGCTCAAATTCAACCAGAAGGTGAGTCAGCAAGAAGGTTACTGGACTCTGAGAGCTGCTGGAAACAAACCTCTCTTTCTCTACTTACTTCTGTTCCGCAAAGAGAAACAGTGATTTCTAGAAAAGCGGCTGCAGGCCTGCTCCTCGCACAGGAGGAGAGAGGAAGTGGCCAGTCTGTCCTGAGGCTGCACTTGACTGCTTCTCTCCGGCTGTAAGGGATCTCAGTTTCAGTTTTCAGAATACATCGGTCGACTGGAATAACGAACAACTGACCAAAAACACGCCTCCGATCGTGATCTGCACGGAGCTGAGCGTTTATGAGGTGCTTGCACACCTCCGTCTGGCCGGTCCTCCTGCCAGGGGAGGAGACACACTGTCCCCCTCCTCGGGCTGTCCCTGAGGACACTGGGTGGAGAAGCAACGGCCCAGAGGTCAGACTGCATGAGGTGAGCTAGCACAGGTCCAAACTGTCCGACTTCACATCTCAGCTATTTTGAGTCTCGACACACCTCTTTCCTGAGCCAAGGAGGGAGATGACAGAAAAGCCTCAAATGACTAGCAATTTCTTTAAACGAACCCAGAAGTCTTGCCCCCAAACTGCCTAAGACCACCTGGGACCAAATGGAAGCAGAATGGGCTGAAGGCTACGAGGGGGGCAACAGAGTGTTTCCATAAAGCCTCGTCGAGTGCGTGCCAGCAGCTGCCGAGTCATCAGTCACCTCCGGCAGGACCATGGAGAAAAGCCAGGCCTCTGGCGGGGGCACGTGGTCTTCAAACGTGCAAAGACAGAACGTTCGCAACTTGCTTCTTGAAAGGTTCAGTACCTTAATACACACGGCCCGGAACACGATACGGACACGAGATACAAAAGGCAACTTCACGTAAATGCCTATTCTTTCTAAGATAAGCGTATAGTAAAAAAAAAAATAAATAAAATAATGAACACACAGTGGATTCTGCTTTGGTAAATGCTTTGTCACCTCAGCAAGCGCACCCGTGGATGGCTGTGGCCAGAGTCACCTCCACGCCCAGGTCGCTGGCGGGCGCCGTCGCTACGGCGTTCCTTCTCAGGGCCCCGGGCACACCCTCCTCCGAGCCCCTTGCCCAGAAACACCACCCAGTGGCTGCCCAGCATGCCGTGATCCACTGAGTGAGCCAAGCTGCCTTGTCCTGTTTTGTGCTGCATTAGCCCAGTGTCGACGTTGTCACCGTTTCAGGTGAACAGCAAAGGGATCCAGCCACATATATGCACATATCCATTCTCCCCCCGGAGAAGGCAATGGCACCCCACTCCAGTACTCTTGCCCGGAAAATCCCATGGATGGAGGAGCCTGGTAGGCTGCAGTCCATGGGATCGTGAAGAGTTGGACGCGACTGAGCGACTTCCCTTTCACTTTTCACTTTCATGCACTGGAAAAGGAAATGGCAACCCACTCCAGTGTTCTTGCCTGGAGAATCCCAGGGATGGGGGAGCCTGGTGGGCTGCCGTCTCTGGGGTCACACAGAGTTGGACACGACTGAAGCGACTTAGCAGCAGCAGCAGCATTTCCCCCCCAGATCCCCTCCCATCCAGGTTGCCACGGAACATTAAGCAGAGTCCCATGTCCTGTGCACGCGTGCATGCTAAGTCGCTTCAGTCCTGTCCGACCCTTTGCGACCCCATGGACTTTGGCCCACCCAGGCTCCTCGGTCCACGGGGTTCTCCCAGGCAAGAACACTGGAGTGAGTTGCCATGCCCTCCTCCAGGGGATCTTCCCAACACAGGGATCGAACCTGCGTCTCTCACGTCTCCTGCACCGGCAGGCGGGTCTTTACCACTAGCGCCGCCCACGTACCGCACAGCAGGCTGTTTAACACAGACAAAAGAAAATAATCAAGTAGGTTCTAATGGCAACATCTGAATTTTAATTGTAATAAGTTGGCTATTAAATAAAAGCCACTGGCGGTTAGCAGAGGAGGCAGGGGTGGTGCATGGAACGGGTGAGAAGGGCCTAAAAGTGCTAACATCCAGTTAGAGACAAGTCGTGGGATATAAGGAAGGCCTGGTGCCTGCAGCGAACAGTGCCACGCTGCACATCTGAAAGTTAAGAAAGCAAATCTTCAAAGTCCTTATTACAAGATTAAGAAGATGTTGTTTAACTGCACGGTGACAAATGTCAGCTAGACGCGGCGGTGATCGTTTTGCGATATACACAAATATCAAACCACTGTGAGGCACACTTGAGACATCATTAACACGCTGTATCAATTATGCCTCGGTAAAAATTTTCAGATTAAAAAGAAAAGCAAGTAAATAAAAGCAACTGTTCTCCACCAGACTTTTCACTAACCTCTGTGGAAAGAATTCAGGCCCATTTCCAGGGCTCCCGTAGGGCTCCCTGGACCTTTATCATGACCTAAAGCCTAACTCTTGACATTCTAAGTCCTTGTTCTGTCACTTAAGTCGTGTCCGACTCTTTGCCACCCCGTGAACCGCAGTTCGCCATCCTGCGTACTGTGTCCTTCACCATCTCCTGGAGTTTAAACCTAGACAGTGTATTAAAAATCAGAGACATTAGTTTGCTGACAAAGGTCTGTATAGTCAAAGTTATGGTTTGTCCAGTAGTCACGTATGGATGTGAGTTGGACCAGAAAGAAGTACTTACCTGTGACTTTTCACCCAGTGTCCACTAGAATTAACCAAAGTGAGTTAAAAGCGAAAACCCACTGCCCCTGCGACATTCCACTTTTTCTTGAGGCCGGCATCCTACTTGCCTCACCTCGTTCTCAGAACCACCCCAGCAAAACTTACGGCTGACCCCTGGATACCCGGAGCTAGGGGTGCCGAGTCCCGTCAGCGGAAAACCCGAATACACCCGAGTCAGGCCCGCACCCCACATCCCGGGCTCAGAGGCCACGGACTCAATGACCGCGCGCCCGTCACGCACTGCTGGAGTGTCGCCTCCGAAGAGAATCCACGTGTGAGGGCCCTCGCAGTTCAAACCAGTGTTGTTCGAGGGCGAGATGTATTCTACCAGGGAAGAACTAGAGATCGATTTAGGCAATTTAGTCAAGACCTAGCCCTAAAGGAAATTAGCCCTGAACACTCACGGGAAGGACTGACGCTGACGCTGGAGCTCCAATGCTTTGGCCACCTGATGCGAGCAGCCAACTCACTGGACAAGACTCTGACGCTGGGGAAGACTGACGGCAGGGGAGGGTGACAGGACGGGGTGGGTGGATGGCATCACTGACTCAACGGACATGAGTTTAAGAAAACTCCAGAAGACAGTGAAGGATGACGGGGAAGCCAGGTGTGCTGCAGTCCATGGGGCTACAAAGAGTCATGCACAATCTTAGCGACTGGAAAACAACAAGCCCTAAGGGCCACAAAGACAGGGCTCAAACACTCCAAGGTGTGGCCCCTGGGTGTGTCTCTCCAGGACAGCTGTCTACACTGAACCTGAGTGAATAGGAAGAAATTCGGTATTAGCAAAGATATGCTATTCAATGTGCACTTTTATAACTTAACTTTCATTATCAGCTATAACTAAAAGTAGAAAGCCAACAGATAGAGTTGTTTTAAATAATAATTTATATAAGCAAAGGTTTGTTTAAACCGCTTCTCTTGCCGTTGGACTGTTATTACTTCAGTTATTTTTATCCAGTAACCTTCCTGTTTCGTATTTGTCTGCGTGTATGCCTGCCTGCTCAGTCGCCAAGTCGTGTCCGACTCTCTGCAGCCCCATGGACTGTAGCCCGCCAGGCTCCTCTGTCCATGAGATTCCCTAGGCAACAATACTGGAGTGGGTCGCCATTTCCTCCTCGAGGAGATCTTCTTGACCCAGGGATCGAACCCACGTCTCCTGGGTCTCCTGCATCAGCAGGAGGCTCTTTATCACTGAGCCACTGGGGAAGCCCATTTGTCTAGGTAAAGCTTATCAAATTTAAACACTTAAGATTCTTAAATGTTTAAGAGTTTTGCTGGAAAGCAAATACCTATTTGTAGACACTGACATGCAAAAAGTTCACGTTCTAATGTATGATCAGTTACAACGCCCACTGCTTTACCAAACAGTGCTCCGTACTGGCAATTCACTGTCAGAGTTAGGGAATTATGTCTGGCACAAAAAAAGTTCTCAGTAACTGTTTACCAGATGAAGGCAACAGTCAGAAACTGGACTCATGGTTTCACGCGTAGTGAACATCTGCCACAGCCACCCCCAGACGCTCCAGGGGCCCGACCTCCCCTGCGGCGGCTTCAGACCCGGCTGACCCTGGAGAGAAACGACCCCCGGCCACCTGGAGCTAGAGGGAACCAGGTTATCACTCAGAGCTCAAAGTCCCACTGACCCAAGCAGCAGGTGGGCAGTGAAGGACGCTGATGATCGCGCCAGCCCTCAGTCTACATCCGACGTCAGCACAGTCCTTCGATGGGGCCAGAAAAGAAATGACTTCAGCTCTGTGGGTCCTGAACCGCTCGACTCTGACCCTGGACAAACGCGGCCACACACAACGTGTTAGCAAATGAGCCTGGCTGTGCCCATAAACTTTATTTCTGGACACTAAAATGTGAATGTCGTATAATTTTCATATGTCATGAAATAGTATTCTTATGTTGACTTTTTTTTTTTCACCCATTTAACAATCTGAAGATCATCCTTGGCTCACACACCATACAAGAGCAGGTGGTAGGCGGCATTTGGTCTGTGGGCAGTCATTTCCCAACTCCTGGTCTAAACATACGCTCCTATTTTAACCCTTATTTTCTCCTGGCAATTAGGGTAACTTCTACTTGATTACGTGAGAACAATAATACAAAATTTTCTTAAGGCTTTGTCTATACTGCTGGTGTACACGTTTTTAAGACAAAAATGTAACACGTACTTATGTCAAGATTAAATATACTGGTAGATGAACAAACTGGCCAAGTCGCATTTATTTCCTGACGTCAAGTCTGCAGCAGTCTCCTGCATGTGCTGGCAGCTGGGTGCACTTCTGATCACAATACAGGAAGTGCCAGGTCCACTTGAAAACCCTCATCGGTACAACTCCTGTAAGTTAGAGACAGCTACCCGGGTATTTGTGATAGCAAAAGCGTGCTCTGAAGCTGGACCTCTCCGGTTTGGTTCGGGAACAAACGTTCGCAGTCATTTAAAAATGGCCACCTGGGGAACGGGCCAGGATATAAAATGTTTGTCTGGTAAAATTAACTGTTTGGTGTTTTCCAAAAACAATTTTCAAGCGTTAAAACTTGTCTATTGAATTGTTCCATGGAGACACACTATTACAGCGAGAACAAACTGGCCACAGGCCATGTTTTTAGCAACTTGGCTAACTTTTTTAAAAGAATGTGTTCATGAAGTAGTCACATTTTTATTCAAATAGAACAGGGGCGAGATGGACTCTTTTCTTCCCACATCTAATGTGTGAGGTTGCTGCCAAGACGCCCCAACCCCCAACAACAAAAAAATCAGAGACTGACTTGGGTGTTTCATTCAAACCTATATTTGCAGTTTCTCAAACGCTGATCCACAGACCACCTTCCTGTTACACGTGTGCACCACCGGACAGCAGAGACGCCCGGCGCCCGAGCGGGGACAGCGCCGCCTCCGTCCACAGGTGCATCCCTGCGCCCGCCCGCCCGGTGGCGACGCAATAAATACGCGGCTTGTGGCCGCCTGGGTCCAGCAGGCCCGCCACTACCTGTTGTAGGCCCGCTCCCGTTTGGACTTCTCCAGGGCCTTGTCCATGGTCTTCTCGCTCTCGCCCCGGCACTTGGGGCAGTACCACTTGCCCTTGGGCTTGTGGCTCAGCCCCACGCAGGAGAAGTGGAACCACTCGATGGGGCACTCGTCGTTGTCGCAGCCGATCATCTCCCCGTAGGAGACCTGGTTGCACAGACAGTACGTGGGCTCGTTCGGGTCGATGGGCAGGTCCGCGGGGGACGCCTCCCTCTCTGCTTTGGCCTTGGAGCGCTTCTTCTTCTTGGAGGCCTTGGCCCTCCTCTCCCTGGGCGTCCCCGAGGCGGCGTCGTCGTGGTTACTGGCCGCGCTCTCCCGGTTCTCGTTGTTACGCTGCCGCCGAGACCTCTTGTTGTTGGGCTTCTCCGCCTGGGCGATCGCCTCGTTTTTGGACTTGTCCGGGCCGGCTTTGCTGTGGCCCGTGGCATCGGCGGCCTCCTGGTGGGCCTCCAGCAGCTCCACGTGGCTGTCCACCTGCCGGGCCCGGTTCTCCACCAGCTCCACCATCTGACCCACGAGCTGGATCTTCTCGT
The DNA here is from genome assembly GCA_006410935.1 of Redunca redunca. NCBI lineage: Eukaryota > Metazoa > Chordata > Mammalia > Artiodactyla > Bovidae > Redunca > Redunca redunca. The sequence continues at coordinate 31,936 of SJYQ01007276.1, forward strand.
CGCCCAGCTCCTGGCTGCGGATCAGCGCCCGCTGGATGCAGTGCAGCGCTCTCCGCTTCTGGGCGCCGTCCGCCTCCCGCTTGAACCTCTCGTAGTACTCATCCAGTTCCTTCAGGATCTCTGCCAAGGGGAAAACAAGCGTGAGACCCCGCCAAACACAGTCTCCAACCCGTAAAACCGGGGTTGTCAGGGAATGATCACCGCGAAAAATCTGTAACACCTAGGTCTTTCTAACAGGCTTTTACCCCGTTACAAAAATAAAAAATAAAAAAATATCTGGAACTAAATACAAACGTTAACACGGTTCCCATTTATCAAAGTGTGGCCCAAAGCTTCCCAAGGGACTCTGCGTGCACTCAGAGCACGGGTAACAAAAACTCCCTGGACAAGCGGCCATGGGGAGAGTTCAAGTTTAGGCGAGGTACTGAGGTCCAAGCTTTTATTTTATATAAAATTAAAGATTGTGTCCTATATTTCCATTGTTTTTATCCAAGCGTTTTGGGAACATTTTAAAGGCTGTTATTCTCTTTATTTTAGCACACCGACATCTAGAAGCCACTATTAAATTAGAGAGGCTATATGAATGCTGCTCAGCGGCCCACAGCTCAGTTTACTCGCCACATCAAGGCATCACAGCAGGCACTGGCGCACCTCTGTATCACCCTGTTACGAAAACAGGAATGGTCTGCAAGGAGGAGCCAGACAAGGGCAGCCCTGCTTGGACACAAAGGTAACAGCTTTCACTTTTCCCTTTACTGCTTAGAACAATAACATTTGTATCTATAAAAGACAACAGATTTTAAAACAAACAAAACTCCCTCCTACTAAATGTTAACCTATTTGGGCAGATTAGAAAACAGTACACCTGATTTTAAAATGTAATTTGGCAAATGGAACTAGGCAATTTCTCAAGAAATAAAAGTTGTGAGATAAATCTGACAGAAACAAGGAAAGTAAATATTCTCGCCAAAACTCTACTTAAATACACAGAAATTCCCAGACTTATTTTCCCTAAATAGTAATCATTAAACAGTATCAGATTTTACTCCTGAAAACCCTTTGCAGTCTCTTAAGATAAGGCAGTTCAACTCTCCAGCTAGGAAGTTGGGGAGGATGTGGGTAGAAGGTGTATAAAATGTGATGTGACCACTTCCAGGTGTTATCTCCAATTAGTTATAAGGCACACACCTAACACCAGGGTAAACATATGAACTTAGGCCAACGCGACTTAAGCATGTATTATTCTCCAGGCTACATTCTTCAGACTGCCTTTCTACTAGAAAGGAGGAATTCCAGAGTCTCAGGGGCTCTTGGAGTAAGTAGTCCTGAAAACAAGCAGCTCTGTTCAACTTATCCAAGTTCTGTCTCATAGGTGTTAAAGTATGAGTTTCTGCCATTTATCTTTAAGTGAATTACACATTACAAAACTGTATCACTTGGTTTAATCAGTGACCCGTTTCTGAAGACAATGGTAGCATTTCATTGGAAAGACACCAGTCCCATCACCA
>SJYQ01007282.1:17037-110053 GCA_006410935.1 Redunca redunca
ATATATATATATATATATATATATATAAACTAGGCTACACGTAGGGAAAGTGTTCAAATACATCAAAAATCTTCTAAGGCAAAGAGGAAACGGGTATGGAGTTGACCCGGGTGGAAAGTAAAATGAGTTCTTGTTTGTTTTCTCAGATCAGACTTGAAATTATGCTCAACAACCTAACTCTCTGTATTCATGGCCACCATCTTGCACCAGCATAGTATCGCTCCTGAGAAGAAAATCTGCCCCTGAAAACGCATTTCAAAAGCTTGAAATGCGGTAATGTGGTGGCTGCAGGTGTTTCTCTGCCCAGCAGAGGGCGCATAGCCCCCAACACCGAGTAAGGCGGGTCAAGGAAGCCCGCGGGGCGGGGGTGAAGCTGTTCAAGGAACCATAGCCTACAAATCCAGGTCAATGCACTGACCTCCTGTCCTCGCCTGCTCCCCAGCACTCTGTTCTATTCTTCCCACTCACAATGAGGTGTTAGTGAACTTCCAGATATCAAGCACACCAGTTTTGCAGCAAATGGGAAGAGGGCAAAGGGGAGGCTGTTCACTGAGGGTTGTGATAATTTCTTGGAAAAGGAAACTTTAACTCACTCCTACTGAGCATCATGGCTTACAGAAAGCATCTCAGACTGGTTCTATCTTACAATCTGAGTCCTTTCCTTTGAAAGTGGATAGGGGATTCAAAATGTCCCTCCCTCAACTGGAAGGAAAATGGTTTTCTGCCCTTAATGATTTAGCATAGATATTTTAGGCTTCAGAAGGGTTACACTAAAGTCATCAAGCTATTAAAAGGATGAATGGGGGTAAACTCCTTCCCTTGAATATATATTTACATTTTATAAGGGATAACTAGTAGAAGAGGAGGGGGAAAATATGCCATACTTTCACATTCTAAAGACAGATCCTTCTATTATCCAACTTCAGAGTAAGGGCCAGTGATCTGGGAAGACAAACTGAAAATTAATAATAAACCAGATTCAAGTCACTCTCAAGGAACCCACAACCATCCCCACTGTGCTTTGTTTGAGGAGAACAGAGTAACATCACAGTCCTTATGGGGAGCTTGTTTGTCTGCTATTAACCCCAAAACCTGTTGAGAGGAGGCAGATAGAAAAAACTACTTGTTAACACCAAGAAAGGGCACACAGAGTATTATCTTATCCCTTCAAAATACACCTCAGATAGAGAGGAGACATCTTCATGGAATCTCGTCCCTGCATTGAGGAGGCCCTGTTCTTTCCTGTGCAAGGGTCTAGGAAGCAGAATGGGGACTGACTGATAGAAGGCTACCTAGAGAAGCTACCTGGAAAAGACAGTAGAGAGCTGGGGAGTGGTGAAGGACCACCATTTATACAGAATGCAAGTCCTAGAACCATCTAAACTCAGAATAAAACCTCAATTGAACCAACTTGCAGTCCTACTTTTCAATATAAAAGCCTGGTGTAACTCACTGTAAATCATGCTAAGCAGTGTGATTTTATCTCTATATCTTAAGAAGCCATTGGAATTTTAAACAGGAAGTGACATGATTAGGTTTGCATGTTGGGATGATCATTCTAGAAACAGCATACAATGGAGTAAGCTTATACATATCAAATATGAAATGTTAAATCAGATGTCATGCTTATTAATTAGCATAAGGCATAGCAAGACCATGAGTTGAATTTTGAAAAACAGGACATACTAAATGAGATTGGGATGTTTCTTCCATTTCTAGCCTACTTATCTTGCCCTAGACCCAAGTTCCCCTGCCTTGCACAGGCTTAAGGGCCATCATTTATACAGACTGCAAGTCCTAGAACCATCTAAACTCAGAGTAAAATCTCAAGGGAACTGACTTGCAATCCTACTTTTCAATATAGAAGTATCATTTCTTATACGGGAACTTAATTTTAACCTCACAAATATTTTTCGCTTTGCTAATTGTTGAAACCATCACACAAGATTCTGCTAGGAATTCTGAGATGAATAAAATGCAGTCTCTGTCTTCTAGAAACTCATAGACTACTTCAAATCAAGTAAAATAGAAAACACTTTTTTTCTAATGGGTTATCTTGGGCAAATAAAAATACTAACAAAATTACTTTTTTAATTATGTATTTGGGTGGTGGAGTGGTAAAGAATCTGCCTGCCAATGCAGGAGGCCTAAGTGATGTGGGTTCTATCCCTGGGGTGGGAAGATTCCCTAAAGGAGAAAATGGCAACCCACTCCAGTATTCTTGCCTGGGGAATTCCATGGACAGAGTAATCTGGCAGGCTATAGTCCATGGGTCACAACTGGGAGATGGACACAACTGAGTGACTGATATTTTCACACTTTCTGAGTAAATATATACCCAAAGCTTATGGGTAGACCTATAATTAAATCTTGTATTATAACAGACAAGATTGGGGGAGAAAGGAATACTACTTCACTCAATAAAGTTGAACTGCGATTATTTAAAGGTGAACCCATGCTTAAAATCCTCAGTATTGTGGTATGAAGAGGTCTATGAAATAAATTAACATTTTTAGTTCTAGTACAAAATTGAAATAGTTTGTTTATAAAAGGCTGAAGGAAGTATTTCTAATTTAATATGCTAGATGTTTTAAATGAAAACTTTTGGGCAAAGGGCAATTCTGGATTTTTAAATACACTTTGAATTTGGCCATTGGATGTTTAGATCTTATTTTGCAGGATATTTTTACAGGCTTGGGCTTTCTTCGACAGAGGGGCTGCCATTCAATACTGGAAGGGAAGAGTGAGGTTACTGTGATCCTCCACATCATGGAATTTTGTGTTAATGAACCACAATGTGAGCCAAGGTTTTGTGTGGTTAACATCATTATTTCCATAACAGACTCAAACCCTACAGAAAAATGCTTCGAAGCAGTATAATTTTGTCACTCAGAAATCCACTGCACTAACACCACATAGATTTGTGGCAAAGACATATATACTCGGTGGTTACAGTCCACAAGGGCAGCCTGGTGTCCACAGGTCCACAGTTTCTCCCTGTGGTTCCTGATCAAATGAGTTAGGAGCTTCAGTCAGCACAACACAGAAGATAAATGTGAATAACAAGGAAATTTTAGAGTGTACCTCCAGAGGTAACATACTACATATTTCCAGTTTCTGCAATTATTACCCTGAAAGCTATTTGCTTCTTTTCATATCATCCAAGGTCAGGATCCTTCATATGGGCTCGGATTTGTTTGTTTCTCTAATATCATGCTGCTGCTGCTGCTGCTGCTGCTGCTGCTAAGTCGCTTCAGTTGTGTCCAACTCTGTGTGACCCCATAGACGGCAGCCCACTGGGCTCCTCCATCCCTGGGATTCTCTATGCAAGAATACTGGAGTGGGTTTCCATTTCCTTCTCCAGTGCATGAAAGTGAAAAGTCAAAGTGAAGTTGTTCAGTCATGTCCAACTCTTAGCGACCCCATGGACTGCAGCCTACCAGGCTCCTCCATCCATGGGATTTTCCAGGTGAGAGTACTGGCGTGGGGTGCCATTACCTTTTCCACTAATATCATGAGCAGTTCTGAATTTCATGTAAATATGTCACCTAAAAAACACAGCCCCTTTCTCCTCTTCTATACTAGAATTGGCTTCAGATTCATAGAATGTCATGTATGTTGCTATACTAAAATGACAGTGATACATGCTGCTTTAACCAAGAAATACTGGAGCAGAGTATTGAACATAAGTCCTAAAAAACGTACTTAAATACTATGCATATCAAAGTAAAGATGGATTTTTTTTTTTTCAGGTCAAGAGAGCACTTTATTCAACCTTTGAAACTGTCTTTACTCAGAGAATTTTGAGCTCCATCCTCACTCGATAGGCATACCTTTAAACACATGAACACTTATTTAATTGAACCTAATCCACAAAATTTAGGAGGAAAAACATCTCGACCTTGATTCTTTAGAAATTCTGAATGTATATGTCTCTTGACAAAGAAAAGAAAAGTGAAATTATTTACAAAACAGAAACAGACTCACAAACATAGAAAACAAAATTACGGTTAATAAAAGGAAGAGTGCTGCAGCTGGTGCTAAGTCACTTCAGTCCTGTCCAACTCTGTGTGACCCCATAGATGGCAGCCCAACAGGCTCCCTTGTCCCTGGGATTCTCAAGGCAAGAACATTGGAGTCGGTTGCCATTTCCTTCTCCAATGCATGAAAGTGAAAAGTGAAAGTGAAGGGGAAAGTGAGGGAACACTAAATTAGAAGTTTGACATTAGCATATACAAACTACTCTATATAAAACAGATAAACAACAAAGTCCTAATAGCACAGGGGACTATATTTAATATCCTGTATTGGAGTTTCAGCTTTAGTATCAGTCCTTCCAATGAACACCTAGGACTGATTTCCTTTAGAATGGACTGGTTGGATCTCCTTGCAGTCCAAGGGACTCTCAAGAGTCTTCTCTAACACCACAGTTCTTCTTCGGCGCTCAGCTTTCTTCACAGTCCAACTCTCACATCCATACATGACCACAGGAAAAACCATAGCTTTGACTAGATGGACCTTCGTTGGCTAAGTAATGTCTCTGCTTTTGAATATGCTATCTAGGTTGGTCATAACTTTCCTTCCAAGGAGTAAGTGTCTTTTAATTTCATGGCTGCAGTCACCACCTGCAGTGATTTTGGAGCCCCCAAAAATACAACCTCACACTGTTTCCACTGTTTCCCCATCTATTTCCCATGAAGTGATGGGACCAGATGCCATGATCTTCGTTTTCTGAATGTTGAGCTTTAAGCCCATCTTTTTCATGCTCCTCTTTCACTTTCATCAAGAGGCTTTTTAGTTCCTCTTCACTTTCTGCCATAAGGGTGGTATCATCTGCATATCTGAGGTGATTGATATTTCTCCCAGCAATCTTGATTCCAGCTTGTGCTTCTTCCAGCCCAGCATTTCTCGTGATGTACTCTGCATAGAAGTTAAATAAGCAGGGTGACAATATACAGCTTTGACGTACTCCTTTTCCTATTTGGAACCAGTCTGTTGTTCCATGTCCAGTTCTAACTGTTGCTTCCTGACCTGCATATAGGTTTCTCAAGAGGCAGGTCAGGTGATCTGGTATTCCCATCTCTTTCAGAATTTTCCACAGTTTATCGTGATATACACAGTCAAAGGCTTTGGCATATAGTCAGTAAAGCAGAAATAGATGTTTTTCTGGAACTCTCTTGCTTTTTCCACAATCCAGCAGATGTTGGCAATTTGATCTCTGGGTGTTCATTGGAAGGACTGATGCTAAAGCTGAAACTCCAATACTTTGGCCCCCTCATGCGAAGAGTTGACTCATTGGAAAAGACTCTGATGCTGGGAGGGATTGGGGGCAGGAGAAACAGGGGACGACAGAGGATGAGATGGCTGGATGGCATCACTGACTCGATGGACATGACTGAGTGAACTCCAGGGGTTGGTGATGGATGGGGAGGCCTGGCGTGCTGCGATTCAGGGGGTCACAAAAGAGTCGGACACGACTGAGCGACTGAACTGAACTGAACTGAATAAACCATAATGGAAAAGAATGCAAAAAAGAGTATATATATAGAAGAGAATCACTTTGCTGTATATCAGAAACTAAAGCAACATTATAAATCAACGATACTTCAATTTAAAAGAAAAGAAAGAAAAAGAAAGGACTGCTTAAGAGGGCTCTAGAAATCTGGAATTATATTAGTGAACAGAGATATTATAATCTATTATGTATTATACACAAGCTGGTAAGCCTAAAGAAACTCGACTTTAGAAATGAAAAACAATTGGGTTTTAAGTTTATTTCTAGAAGGGACAAGACAATCTTGAAAAAAAATCAGATGAAGAGCTTGAGGGAAGAGAAGGAAGACTTGCAATCAATAAGATTACATGTATTACTTAGAATCATGCTTATACAGGAAATCTTATAAAACAAACCCATCTGGCAGGGAACTGAGCCTTCTGAGGGGACTGGCTTTGGTGCTGAAGTTAATATGACCCCCAAAGCAAAAGCAAGTAAACCACTGCAATTTGGTGTAAACAGCATAGCTATCATCTAACCTCCCACGCTTCATTTCCTCAACTTTAAATAAAGACATTCCTAAATCTCCAATTTATAGTCAACAATCTAATTTCCTAATTAATGAGAATGCACAAGCTACCCACAAACTTCTCAGAAAATTCCCCTGACGCTGTGGCATCCTGTAACAAGGATAACAAGGGGTGGCAGGCAAATCTTAAGCACCAGCTTCTGAGGCTTCCCTGAAAGTGCTGGTTTCAACATCCTTTTCTTGCATCTAACCACAAACCAGGGCAGCTTCCTGTGGCATCTGAAATGGGGAGCAGGAAACAGAGACAGCATTTTGTCCAGAAGGAAGTGAGGAGGAAAGTGAGCCAGTTAGCTGTCTCTTGTGATTCCACCTCTACAGCCACCATCATGTTTAGGATTGTGGTTGGGAAAGGATACAATCTTAGAGATAATAGAGATGATGATCTCTTTAGAAATCATCACTCCTTTGCTAGTATTTTGAAAGTCCAATATGCTGCCTCCCTCCAACTCAGTTTAAAGGAAATACTTTCAGTTCTACTGGGTTGGCCAAAAAGTTAATTTAGGATTTCTGCAACTATCTTATGGAGTGGAAAAACTCAAACAAACTTTTTGGCCAGCCCAATAGAAGTCATGGATCACATGTGAAAGGTTTAGAAACTGGTACCCTATATACAATGATGGTGGGTTTGGCATGGTGGTTGTCATCTACTGGAAAAAGTTACCATCTTACATCACCTTTATTTTACCAAATTCTTTTCCAAATAATATCCATATGTATTTCTTACTTTCTGCACATCCTAATAAGCTCCTTTCCAAATAAATGTCTCATCCGATTCCCACCTGCTCTGGCCACTCTGGGTTCACTATTTCCCTAACACTTTTATGTCTATAAGGATAGCCCCAAAACACTGATCAGAGATTTATTCATGAGATTTATCATTTTTCCTATATACAATTCTATTGAGCATTTTGTTTCTAACTTCTTAAAATTTTTATTAACTTTGTCATAATATAAACATAATTATGATATCATTTAATAAATGTAAGCAAAATTTCCCTTTAGTTAATCTGCCATTTTACTTGTTGAATGATATTTGATAATGATTTCTTTTGTTTGTGCATATTTATGAGATGAGGGAGAACTTTGTATATCATCATTGGTGAGCTTTAACCAGAATTAGAATTTTAAAATTGAGTGCTAAAATACTCTTTACAGATCCTATCATTCAGTAAGTGAAGAACCAAAAGCCTAAAGCCACATTGTGCATAAGGTATACTAGCTGTGAAGTACCTGAAATACAGCTAGTCCAAACTGAAATGTGTCTCAAGCTTAAAATACACGTTGAAAAGCATCAGAGTCACTAATGGTGACGTCTGCTTTGGCCATTGAGGAGAGAAATGTACCTGGAAGTAAAAGTGGATTAGCTTGTCAGACTCAGAAGCCATTCTCGAAGCAGTGTCTGCCAGAGTAATTATAACCAAGCAGGATCCTGTGGAGACCTCCACCAAGATAATGATTAACTTCTCTGTTTTAACCTTTATTCCTTTTCTTGTTCAAAACTTGTTCTCCTTAGAATGGAGGAGTACCAAAAAAGGAGAGGAATTGTAACCAAGCAGGACCTTGTGAGGCCCTTCCAGGACAGGCTATCCCTCATATCTGCTTTAACTCCTCTCTGAAGTACCTAGATAATAGCATTTAATGTAAATTTCCCCATCATTTTGCAGATGTGAAAACCCTGAAACAAATGGAAGAACTACCTGATGACCAAGAGCACACAGCCCCAGGCCTCCTGGAGCCTAAGACTGATAATGTTAACTACAGGGACACAAGCCCTGTTAACCTGTGACACCACCCTGCTGCCTCACCGTCAGCCAGAGAATTGCACACAAGCCCACCACATATGCTGCAAATCATCTTCCCTCACCTGCCCTTTAAAAATGCATTCCAGAAAAACTTCAACGAACATGAGGCTTTTCAAGGCATAAGCCACCTTTTCTCCTTTCATGGTCTTGCAATAATAAACATTTCTCTGCTCCAAACTCAAAAAACTCATCTTAGATGACATAAACCTACAGTATCAATACAGTTAAGTAGTATAAATGTATTTACTCTTCTTCATGATTTTCTTAATACCATTTTATTTTCTCTAGCTTACTTTATTTTAAAATACAGTATATAATAGATATAACACAAAAAAATGTTAATCAGCTAGTTTGTATTAGTAAGGCTTCCATTCAACAAAAGGCCATTAGTAGTTAAATTCTGGGGGGCGGGGTCAAAAGTTACAGGTAGATTTTGGACCTCATGGGATATTGACACCCCTAACACTCATGTTGTTCAAAGTCAACTGTGAGTTCTGTGGTTCAACTACCCTGTCACACTGTTACACTTTGAGTAACAGCTGAGGATATAAGTATGAATTTAAATAGCCGATATCTTGACATGTAGCACTATTTAGACCTATGCAGAGACCTGGACCAGCAAAGGTAGTTTCACTTTAGTGGACAAAAAAAACCACCTGTCTGTGAGAAACCATGGCAGAGATAGAGAAAAGGCAGTCGTGGACTGGTAAGACTTCAGTCTTTTTTTCTAAGTTTTTTTGATAAAATAAAGCACAGAATTTTGGAGGACTAATTGATGGAGAAGAGAGATGACTATTCTTATCCCAAAGATTAATGGGAAAAATAAGGAAAGTATTTTCATCAGTTAGGATAAGCTAGATTATGCTACAGTCAGTTCAGTCACTCAGTCATAGTCTGACTCTTTGCAACCCCATGGACTGCAGCATGCCAGGCTTCCCTGTCCATCACCAACTCTCGGAGCTTACTCAAACTAAGTCCATCGAGTTGGTGATGCCATCCAAACATTTTATCCTCTGTTTTCCCCTTCTCCTCCTGCCTTCAATCTTTCCCAGCACTGGGGAACAGAAACAAACCTATAAATGGCTTAAAACAACCAAGATTCATTTCTTTCCCAAGCCAAATGACATCTTTGGGTCCATAGTGGACTCTGCTCTGTTTAATCACTCAGGGAATCAAGTTGACAGAGAAGCATCATCTCAAGCATTTACCAGTCCACTGTGCCAAAGAGAATGAGTACTCTGTAGGGTCTCCGACTATATATTAAATGCTTTGTTCTAAGAATGACATACCCTCTGTTCACATTTTGCCCAGATCAAGTCACATGGTCCCATTCCCACTATAAGAAAGCCAGGAAGTACAATTCTATCATGTTACCAGGAGGCAAGAAGCTAAGAATATTTGGTAAACAGCACTGCTGACTACCACATGAACTTATTTGCACCCCAAGCTTATAAAGTAGATCATACTTGTTATAATAAACTGAATCATATCTTACTGAAACAGATCTGATGAAAAACAGTTTTTTACTGAAACAAGTCTGATGAAAAATAAAGGTTGATTAGAATCACAAAAAGATATGAGATATTTCCTCACGTTCTACCTACCTGCTGTTTAACTTAAAACAGTCTCAAAGGTCATGTGCTTCAGTTTTTCTATCCAAAAATGGGTGGCATTAATTCATCCAATTATCAAATATTCATTTAACATCCATATAGGCGCTTGGTCACAGTGGTAATATAGAAATTAAAAGGAAAAACTGTGTGATCCTTGACCTCATGAATTTTGTAACCTATTTATCACTAGTGATAAAAATTGATTCTAAATAATGGAACATGGTAATATAGGTATGGATAAACATCATGTGAAAATTACTAAGACTTTCACTAATCTGTTCAATGCACTAGTATACGAGCCCCTAAATTAGGGAGGCAGTGGAGAAGGTAACTGATAGAGAAGGCAAGGAAGAAAAGAACTAAATGAACACTTTAATACCTAAATATAATAGACTGAGAGAAGACCTCACCCATCCTTGAATACCAGACCTCAATCAGGCAATGAAATATATGTTCAAGTATTAAAAAGCAGGTAAAATAGAAGCTGTCAGCGTAGAGTCCATTCGCAGAAGTGAAGCCTTATGTTTTCTTAACTAGCTGATAGGACCTTAAAACATTCTCCTTTGACTTCCTAAGTACTTGACTTAGAATACTTTGTACATATTTAAATAATCCAATTTCCTAAACAACTATGAAAACTTACATTGGCAGCTACAACATGCAACATGACCAAAATGCTCTCGATACATTCATGAAAGCAGTTGGAGAACTTTGTGCCTCTGTGGTCCTTTTAACATCAGTAAGATATCAACGTGGCTTCCAAAGATGTGGTAGACTCACAATACCTACTGTAGCTTTATCTTTTAGCTATTTTTATTGGAAAGAGTGAGTAAACTATTAAAAATACAAAGGATCCCTTTAAAGCTACAAAGGAAATGTGCAAAACCCATGAAAAGGATAAGAAATGATTTCGGAATTGAACAGTTTATTTTATTAACAATAACAAGTAAGTCACATAGTTCGTAAGTCCTCCCAGATGAGACATCTGTGGGATTCTCTGGTCTGAAAAAGAACTCCATCTTATAAACATGTCAGCCATGTTGGGAATAAAAGGAAGATTTCACACTACATGCGAATGTGACTATTAGCCCTTAGACATGTCCAGGATCTAGTGTTATTTTAAGCTGTTTTTTCTCCCAATTATGTGTCCTATTTAGGATATTTTCCCATCAACTTTAGGCAGGGGAAAGGTACCAGTAACTGCTTTTGTTGAATATAAATTGTTTAAGCTACTAAATTTAAGATCATAGGTTATCAACCATTGAAACAAACTCAGATTCTACCCAGCTCACAAGTATAAACAGTCACAAGTAGGAATAAATATTAAAATGTTTCAAATTTTGTTAGTATTTTTGCCTAGAAAATTCCAAGGATGGAGGAGCCTGATAGGCTACAGTCCATGGGGTTGCAAAGAATCGGACACGACTGAGCGACTTCACTCACTCACGTTTGTTAGTAAAGACTGTCTCTATATCCTGGCTTCCACATTTCATGCTTAATAAGTTGTGGTAGCTGAGTGATTCAGAAGAAGAGAGTGGTGATACAGCTGTAGCTAGTTCAACATTTTCAACATTAAGGTGAAATTTTATTGTATTCTTCTTTTTATGGCAAAAAAAGAAAAAGTAGAGGGTGTATCTAGTAGCCCACTGAGTTACACAGCAGGGAGTTGTTGAACATTTCCAAAGTCTCTTTTTTCATGCCCCTGTCTGAGAAGTTCTCTGAGGACTTGTCCTCTGCCTCTTTTTTTTTTTTTTTTTCCTTAATTTCTACTGGACTATAGCTGGACTACAATGTTGTATTAGTTTCAGGTGTTCAGCAAAGTGAATCAGCTAGGCATATGCATATATCCACTCTTTTTCAGATTCTGTCTCCATGTAGGTCATTACAGAGTACTAAGAGTTCTCTGTGCTATACAGTGGGCCCTTATTAGCCACCAGGGAAGCCCATTTTACACACAGCAGTGTGCATATGGAGGGCTTCCCAGGTGGTGCCAGTAGTAAAGAACCTGCCTGCCAGTGCAGGAAACTTAGACTCAGGATCTTCCCTGCCAGGAAGATCCCCTGCAGCAGGGCATGGCAATCCACTCAGTATGCTTGCCTGGAGAATCCCATGGACAGAGGAGCCTAGTGGGCTATAGTCCATAGGGTCGCAAAGAACTGGACATGGCTGAAGCAACTTAGCATAGCACAGCACAGGAAAATACAGTCTGTGTATGTCTTCTGCCTCTTAAACATTGTCGATCTTACCAATCTCAACTTGCTCATTAACTACTCCCCACTTTCTACAAAGTGCTTTTCAAGGCTCACAGCCTCTACTCCACTTACTTCTCTGCTCAAGGCATTAATAGATCATGCATGCTAAGTCACTTCAGTCGTGTCCGACTCTGTGCAGCCCCATAGACGGCAGCTCACCAGGCTCCCCCGTCCCTGGGATTCTCCAGGCAAGAACACTGGAGTGGGTTGCCATTTCCTTCTCCAATGCATGAAGGTGAAAAGTGAAAGTGAAATCGCTCAGTCATGTCTGACTCTTAGCAACCCCATGGACTGCAGCCTACCAGGCTCCTCCGTCCATGGGATTTTCCAGGCAAGAGTACTGGAGTGGGGTGCCATTGCCTTCTCTGTAATATATCATAATACTATATTTTTTGTGACCCTATGGACTGTAGAACCCATGGACAAAGGAACCTAGTGGGCTACGGTCCACAGGATCACAAAAAGTCAGATACAACTGAAGTGACTTAGCATGTACAGCACAATAATACATTCTAGCAGAAATTAAAGAAGCACAATACATTTCCTGAAGCTTCCACAGATGGAAAAGGGGAATGGAAAGAATGCAGCTTTTAGCATCACACGGTTCATTACCTCAAAACATCATGACCTAAGCCAAATAACTTCACCTTTTTAAGGCACCCATTCGCATCAACTATAATATGGAAACTAACAGTTTCATCAGAGAGTTGAGGCAGGTAATATATGCTTAAGAGCACCTGTCTAGTTCATTGTAAGTCTTAAAATTATGGGTTTCTTTCTTAGAATAGTAAGTATATGAGAACAGTTTTTTTTTTCCTTATATCCGATAAAAAAAAATTCTTTCCTTTATTTCATTATCAGTGCCAGTGCCAATGGTTTCTCTAAAGCAAAAATGATTCCATGATGAGACAGAAAAAGAAGGCTGTCAGTAAACTACTTCTAGGAGAAAAGATACTTTAAAAATGTGATCTTGGGTGGGATGAACTGAGAGATTGGGACTCAGATATATACACTATTGGTGATACCATGTATAAAATAAATAACCAATGGAACCTAGCATAGGGAACTCTACTCAATGCTCTGTGGTGACCTAAATGGAAAGTAAGTCCAAAAAAAGTGGGGCGGATATCTGTATATCTTGCTGTACAGTAGAAACTAACACAACACGGTAAAGCAACTATACTCCAATAAAAATTTCTTTAAAAAGATGTGATCTTCATTCTAAACCCAGCAGAGTAACTGGAGAGTGGTTGAGGGGAACCTGGGGAAGCCCAGGCCCATGAGACTTTGGGTTCCTGACCCTACTTTAACCAGCACAGCTGTACTTCATTCTATTGTATACTGGTCATGTGTAAACACTGGATTTAGGAAATGCACCAATGATGGCCTACTTAAGATTTTCCTGGTGCCACAGAGGATCTGACCATAATCCTGTGAAGAGAGAAGGGGTCTCCCAGAAGGGGACAGTTGTTCTCAGTATGAATAAGCCTAGAAAAGTTTCACAGTAGGACAAGTAAATCTGGGGCCAAGGTTTTGGCCCAGATTCCCAGCCTGGAGGCCTGAATGGTTTTGGTGGTGAAGAGCAAGCTACCTGTGCAGTGTGGGGGAGGCTGAAAGAGGCCGGCAGCTGGTCTGAAAAGAGTCTGCGCTGTATATGGTTTTGTGTTACTATTGAGAATTGTTTTCCTGTGCTGTGTTCTCCCTTTGTTATCTCCAAATCTTTCATATGTCTCATACAAGTGACAGTGTAAGCTCTGATGATCTGGGGTGATTTAGCTAAGGATTTGTGACTACATTTGGAGAAAAGCAGTACAATGAACCTCTTCGAAAACTAAAGCATGGAGTAGTCATTATCACTGGGAGAAGACATCTAGCCAGCATGTTCTCCCGAGGCAACCATTTGGTGACTTGAAAAGTCTGAGCCAGACAAACAGAAAACTAAAGGGGATAAATAAAAAATGTTGCCGAGAAACAGTCTTGAGGATACATACACACAAACATACACATTTAAATAATGCTACAAGATTACTGAACAGAGTGACAAGTCACAATGACACCAAATACTGATTTGGTATCAGTTCAAAAGCAATTTCATTTCTATCATTTTAATTAGATCACTCTCTGAAACTGTTATATGTAGATGTTGATATTAAATTATAATTTATTTATAGTGCAAGAGAATTATTTCCTAAATAGCAAAAATGTCAGACATCAATTTTCTCTGCAAATATATGCATTGTACTACTCAGGATTCTAGGGAAAAATGGCAAATAAATGACAGAAAGATAAAATCAAGTAGAATATAGTAACATTTGTTCAGTGCTTTAAGGCCAGCACTGAACATATTCATATTTATCACTTCAGATTCCACATTAGTAAACGTGGTCTATTTTTGACAAACAAGCTTATGGTCGCCAAAGGACAAAGGTGGAGGAAAGGACAAATTGGGAGTTTGGGACTGGCTTATACATAGTACTATATGACTCATTGGAAAAGACTCTGATGCTGGGAGAGATTGGGGGCAGGAGAAGAAGGGGACGACCCAGGATGAGATGGCTGGATGGCATCACGGACTCGATGGACGTGAGTCTGAGTGAACTCTGGGAGATGGTGATGGACAGGGAGGCCTGGCGTGTTGCGATTCATGGGATCGCAAAGAGTCGGACACGACTAAGCGACTGAACTGAACTGATATTTAAAATAAATAACCAACAAGGGCCTACTGTATAACACAGGGATCTTGGCTTAATATTCTGTAATAACCTAAATGGGAAAAGAAGTTGAAAAAGAATAGATATATGTATATATAAACGGAATCACTTTGCTATACACCTGAAACTGACACAGCATAGCTAATCAGTTATATCCCAATATAAAGTAAAAATGTTTTTAAACTATTTATCATGTTAAAAAATAAATTAAATTTAGAGAGTATTTATCCAAAAAAGTAAATACAGTCTATTAAAAAAAATACATCCTGTAATTTATGTTTTCCCTAATAAGACTATTTTAAGGTTAACTAGGATTATTTATGTATGATTATACATGATGCTAATACAGCTTGAACCTGGAGAAATGCAAAAGGCAGAACACCAAGAAAAATGCTTAAATCATAATAATTCATTAATCTTGTTTATAGTTCTTTATTAAGATTAATCACTCTTTGAGCATTAGAAATGTGACCATGGGAAAGTTATAAAACTACTCTGTATGTTGCCTCTTCAGTTGTAAAACAGAGATAACCCCTTATCTGCTCATAGACAACAGAACAGCATGTAAAATATTTTGACGTCCACTCTGCCTAAAAATTAGAGGTATCTAGGATTTTATGAACACACAACAAAACAAGTGAAGACAAAGTCACGTAAGCCTTTTAGATGATTAATTGCGTGACAGTTTTCTTGGAAATATTAAAGAACATTAGTATATGCAAAAAGATATCATTGTACTATTGTCTCATACAAATGGTTGTATTATACAAACAAGAATTACATTATGCATTGGGAAATTTTAAAGTAAGTTTTCAAAAGGGCCCGTGACTTCATATGGTAGTTATTTTTCACTTAAAAGGAAAATGGGATAAATTATATGACATCTTACCATTCAGGTCTAATTAAAATATATCTTCCTCTTTCACCTCCACCCTCTTTCCCATGCTGATGGTAAATAAACACCAAGTTGAATAAACATGTACTATGTCAACTCATGTCAAATACAAATTTAACTGCTTTAGACAAACACAAACACACACACACATTTAAGTCTTCAATTCCTACATCATTTTTCTGTTATATGTGGTTGTATGTGTATATATACATATCATAAATATGCAGATATGTTTAGATACAAAAAATTTAGAATTATTTATTTTTTCAAAATAGCCTGAGAATAACCAACCATATTCCCACCTGCCTTTGTGAAAATAAACTTGTAACTACTTGTGAGCCTTTCTTTTTCAGTCAACTTTACTGAAGTGCCATTTACATATAGGAAAATTTACCATGTATAGGTCACAATTCTGTGAGTTTTGACAAATGCAGAATCATGTAATCAACACTGCAATCAAAGTATAGAATATTTTCATCACCTGCCCCCAAATTCTCTTGTTTAGCTATAGTCATTCCCTGCCCTTCACCACCGGCTCATGACAGCCACTGATCTGCCTTCTGTCCCTATAAATTTTACCTTTTTAGAATGTCATATAAACAGAATCTTACAGTATGCAGCCTTTACATCTGGTTTCTTTCGCTTAGTATTATTCATTTGAGATTCATCCATACTGTTACATTTATTTCTAGTTCTGTTACTTGTTATATTGCTTAGCAGTACTCCATTGATTGCATGTATTCCACTGTTTACCCATTTCGCAGATGAAGGGACATTTGGGCAATTTTCTACCTTTTCTACTTTTCTACTTTTTTTAACATGTCAGAGAATGAGACAATATAGTATGTTAAGAGCCTAAGTTTCTAAGCTAGACAGACTTTAGTACAAATCTCATGTCTGCCATATATTAATTTGTACCCTTGGGCAAATTATATTTTCTGAGTCATAGCATTGTGAAGATTAAATTAACAGGTGACTTGTTGGGCTTCCCTGATAGCTCAGTTGGTAAAGAATCTGCCCGCAATTCAGAAGACTTGGGTTCAATCCCTGGGTTAGGAAGATCACCTAGAGAAGGTATAGGCTACCCACTCAAGTATTCTAGCCTGGAGAGTTCCATGGACTGTATAGTCTATGGGGTCACAAAGAGTCAGACATGACTGAGCGACTTTCACTTTCACTGTAGTATAATAAGTGGCAGCTATTATTGCTACTATGATCTCTGGTTCTCAAACTCTGCTTTACTTCAGGTCTTCAAACTGATCCCAAACATAACATCTTGAATCACCTCAGAGCCCCTGCTGTATCACTTCACTTAAAATATACCTCCCCATCTCTCTGTTTCCCATCTTTATGATCCAAGTGCATCTTCCTTCATGAGAACTTTCCCAATTCACAGTTCTCACTTATCATTCCATTCTCCACTTTCCTGTAGCATGCATTACTCAGTCTGGTAGCCACTCCACACACTACAACTTTTTTTAAATCTTAAATTAATTAGTTAAATAATTTTTTTAAACTTTTTATTTTATATTGGGGTATAGTCGATTAACAATGCTGAGATAATCTTAGGTGAACAGAGAAGGAATTTAGCCATACACATACATGCGTATGCATCCCCCCCAAACTCTCCTCCTTTCCAGACTGCCACATAACATTGAGCAGAGTTCCATGTGCTATAGAGTAGGTCCTTGCTGGTTATCCATTTTAAACATAGCAGTGTGTACATGACCTTCCTAAACTCCCTATCTCTTCCCCCGATCCTTCCTCCCAGCAACCATATATTCATTCTCTAAGTCTGTGAGTCTCTTTCTGTTTTGTAAGTTCATTTGTATCATTTCTTTTTAAATTCCACATATAAAGGATATCACATGATATTTCTCTAGTTTTTTACATTTAAACCCAGCTCCTTAGTCACAGTAGCCATATTTCAAGTGCTTAACAGAAAAATGCAGTAAATGGCTGCTATACTGCACAATGAAGATAAGGAATGTTTCAATCCTCACATAATTTCTATTGGACACTACTCAACATTTAAAACTATATGGTTCCATTTAGAACTACCTTATATGATACAGTTGTATTCTGTTTTTCTGTGCACATATTCCACAGAAAACTAGTTAGCAGTCATTGAGCATCTAGCCTATGCAAGACACAGCCAGGGACTGAGGATCTGAAGACCTGCCTTGCAAGAGCTTACCATAATACTAACATTAGGCAACAATGAGTCATCTTTCAGGTGATCCTGAGCCACCTGGACAACAAATGCTAAAGGAATTTAAAAGAAGGAATGATTACCAAGGTCTGGCTGGCTGGTAGAGCTGTGGATCATTGAAAGTTCAGGACATATATGAAAAGGAATAGTCCAGGAAGATAGAAGAGTGAGCAGAACCCTATTCTCATATTATTTCATATTCTTTCCAGAGCATGAAGCACAGTGCCAGATATAGAGAAACACAACTAACACATTGAGATGTGGAAGAACCAAATGATAAGGAACAGGAATATATTCAGTTAGTCACATTACTGAGGGTAACACATGATGGACAGTCATGTGATAAGGATTCAAAAAATAGAGGCTCAGAGCAGATCAAACTAAGGGCAGATTGGCAAAGGTAGGTAAAAAGCAAATCCAGATGCAGGGGCTAAGGAACTAGTCAAGTCAAGTTGAAAGAAATGAATAGAGAATAGGCAATAAAAGTAATACTGAGACAAACTCAGGCTCAAGGAGGAAAGCTGTGCCCAAAGGTTAGCACAATGCAGCCAGAGATAACTTATCACCAGAAAAAAAGGAAGGATGAGACAGCAGGTGCCATATGAGGGGCCAGACTGGATACACAGCCAATTTGGAAATGCAGTTCCAATTATCTTTTATCTCTGATGGTTCCACATGGGATGGATTGTCTTCCTGTCTCAAATGCTTAAATGACATATGGAAGTCATATAAATCTTTTGGATAGGCTGTGCTTATTGACTGAAGGCAAGATAGCTGAAGTCTTTACGTTAATGTTTTAAAATTAAGCATAAAGGTAAAAATCTGCAAAAAATGTACTGAAATGTAAGGTAAAAAGTAACATGCTTAGGCTAATTGGCTTGCTGCAAGGCCTTGACTGCTCTAATAGTGTTCCTCCATTTTTTCATTGCCTTTAGTTCAGTTCAGTTCAGTCGCTCAGTCGTGTCCGACTCTTTGCGACCCCATGTTTTGCAGCATGCCAGGCCACCCTGTCCATCACCAACTCCCGGAGTTCACTCAAACTCACATCCATAGAGTTGGTGACACCATCCAGCCATCTCGTCCTCTATCGTCCCCTTCTCCTCCTGCCCTGAATCCCTCCCAGCATCAGAGTCTTTTCCAATGAGTCAACTCTTAGCATGAGGTGGCCAAAGTACTGGAGTTTCAGCTTTAGCATCAGTCCTTCCAAAGAATACAGGACTGATCTCCTTTAGAATGGACTGGTTGGATCTCCTTGCAGTCCAAGGGACTCTCAAGAGTCTGCTCCAACACCACAGTGCAAAAGCATCAATTCTTTGGCACTCAGCATTCTTCACCGTCCAACTTTCACATCCATATATGACCACTGGGGAAACCATAGCCTTGACTAGACGGACCTTAGTCAGCAAAGTAATATCTCTGCTTTTGAATATGCTATCTAGGTAGGTCATAACTTTCCTTCCAAGGAGTAAGTGTCTTTTAATTTCATGGCTGCAGTCACCATCTGCAGTGATTTTGGAGCCCCAAAACATAAAACCTCACACTGTTTCCACTGTTTCCCCATCTATTTCCCATGAAGTGATGGGACCAGATGCCATGATCTTCGTTTTCTGAATGTTGAGCTTTAAGCCAACTTTTTCACTCTCCTCTTTCACTTTCATCAGGAGGCTTTTTAGTTCCTCTTCACTTTCTGCCATAAGGGTGGTGTCATCTGCGTATATAAGGTTATTGATATTTCTCCTGGCAATCTTGATTCCAGCTTGTGCTTCTTCCAGCCCAGCATTTCTCATGATGTACTCTGCATAGAAGTTAAATAAGCAGGGTGACAATATACAGCCTTGATGTACTCCTTTTCCTATTTGGAACCAGTCTGTTGTTCCACGTCCAGTTCTAATTATTGCTTCCTGACCTGCATATAGGTTTCTCAAGAGGCAGGTCAGGTGGTCTAGTATTCCCATCTCTTTCAGAACTTTCCACAGTTTATTGTAATACACAAGTCAAAGGCTTTGGCATAGTCAATAAAGCAGAAGTAGGTGTTTTTCTGGAAATCTCTTGCTTCTTTGATGATTCAGTGGATGTTGGCAATTTGTCTCTGGTTCCTCTGCCTTTTCTAAAACCAGCTTGAACATCTGGAAGTTCACAGTTCACGTATTGCTGAAGCCTGGCTTGGAGAATTTTGAGCATTACTTTACTAGCATGTGAGATGAGTACACTTGGGCGGTAGTTTGGGCATTCTTTGGCATTGCCTTTCTTTGGGATTGGAATGAAAACTGACCTTTTNGTCATGAAGATCTTTTTTGTACAGTTCTTCTGTATATTCTTGCCACCTCTTCTTAATATCTTCTGCTTCTGTTTGGTCCATACCATTTCTGTCTTTTATTGAGCCCATCTTTGCATGAAATGTTCCCTTGATATCTCTAATTTTCTTGAAGAGATCTCTAGTCTTTCCCATTCTGTTCTTTTCCTCTATTTCTTTGCATTGATCACTGAGGAAGGCTTTCTTATCTCTCCTTGCTATTCTTTGGAACTCTGCATTTAGATGCTTATATCTTTCCTTTTCTCCTTTGCTTTTTGCTTCTCTTCTTTTCACAGATATTTGTAAGGCCTTAATTGGGCTTATATTTGGCTTGAGTGACCTGCTCAAGGAGCTGATTACAGAGACAAGGTTTCAATTGCTTGCTGTTGGATTATATCACATGCGTTTTGACAAACAATTGACAGAGTCACAAAGCAGAGTTCTTCCTGGCTTTGTCTAAAGTTAAAGGAGTACCAGAGAAAACGTAAACTTTTAAATGTTTAAAACTTGGATGAGAAATTAAATGTGTTTTTAAGGGAAAAGGCAATAAAACAACAATAACAACAACAAAACTAGGCGGCTGTATGTAGCACAGTCAGTTCTGAATGACCCTGAACACTGCATGTCTTGAGAATCAATCCACATACTGTATCACCCACTCCTCGGGCACAAGGCCATGACACACTGTCTGAAACCACAATTTTGTGGAATCTTAAGAAGTTCTAGAATAACCACACTTGGTCCAAGTCAGAAGAGGACAGGAAGCCCATTAAGAATTCCCCCAATTTCCCTACTACAATCTACAGCTAAGAGAAGCTACCTGCAACATTGAGACTGATACCTGAATCCAATCACATTGATTCAGGAAGGATTCTGGCAACTACTTAGAGGCTAATTTGAAAGGCAAACCATCAAAGTCAGCTTAAATGTGTTGAGAGGATTAAGCCACAATATTATCATTTGCTATGTACTTGGCATTAGAAGACCCTGGTTTTCAAATTTCTCACTTAGGAATATCAGCAGTCCTTCCTAAGAGAGAGAAGAATACTATATTACCCCAGGAAGCCAGAGTCACTGCTGTTATATCAGACAGAGATCTATAGTGGCATGAGAAATGTATCCAGCATAAAGGACATGTCACAGACTCGACTCATGGTACTGTAAGTAGAACACCAGATTTAGATCAAAATCCATATTCAGATCCTATATCAATCATTTCTTAGATGAATGACCTTAGTATAATCCCTTAATTTCTCCTGTCATCAGCTTATTCATCTGTAAAATGGAATAACATATTCCTTAGCTTTGGTGGGGTTTTGTGACAAGTAAGATTGTCATCAAAGCTGGGAAAACACTTTGTAATCTGTAGATTGCTATGCACACGGGAGCCATTATCTGGTCTTTTTCCCTAAAATACTGTTCCTTGGAACTCACTTAGCCTGGGGTTTTCCAACTACACTTCTTAAAGAATATTTTTGGAGCTACTCAAATGAAGACTTACAAAATATGAGTATCTGTTTTCTGCTTCTTTTTTCTCTGATCCAAGGAACTTGCTTCCTTTCACAGATTTAGCTCTTTATGTCATTAACTAAATTTAAATCATGCCTAAAGACTTACTTGTTTGGCAGCACAGTTTCATATCCTGTTTGGTTTAATTTTTAAAATTCTTTTGTAAAGCACTCCAAGATGTTTGCATGAAGATCACTCAACAAACGGAAGCCTCTCTTGAATACACACACAAGGACACACCCACATCGATGGGAAGAAACATAATACAGATTTTTGTTAACGTGGTGAAACAAGTCTACAGAAAACAGTTCCTAAAATTACATTTGCTGCAACACTGTATGGCCATTTCTTGGCTGAAATATCCTTAACTCCCTCAAAGCCAAGTGGGAAGGCTAATGTGATCTTCCAGACCCCAAGTCCACCAAGTCATATAGAGAGAAGATTTAAGGGTGCAGGTCAACATAGACATAGTATTTTCCATGAAGCAGGCATCCTGGCAAGAGAATATTCCCTAGTGTTTCACCATTTATCAAGAGACTAACCATCAGGTCCTGAACTGTGTTACATAAGCACAATACCCTTATTGTTAGCAGCTGTTCATTGGTCAGGATTGCACAACTGACCAGGTGCATGGCAGGATGGAGTTTTTGTCTTAATCCAAAGATTCGGAGTTGATAGGCTTGTTCAATGATGGTAAAACATTGGTTCCAAGCCATCAGGATTATTATAGCCTTTTAGGTACTTTGCCAATTTACACATATGTGGTAGAAATTAAAGCATGCTGCAGATACAAAAAGAGCCATTGGTTTAATTTAGAAACATTCTTTTTTATTTTGTATATTTAAGAACTGATTTTAAGCTTAATTGTCTGAAAGTTTAAGTCAAATCATTGATTCAGTATCACTAAAGGTCATTAGGCAATCCCAGAGATGATATATTTTGAATTATCAATGGCAAGGAAGTTTGGTTTTTAAATGATTACTCTAAGATAAATATATAATACTAAAATGTATTTATTAGAAGAATTAAAGATTCATGTCCTATTCATGTAGGACAGAATAGCTTCAGAGCCCAAGAAAAATCTATCTCCTGTTGTCAAGAAAAAAAATTCTTTTAATTTATTTTTAAAATTTATTTATTTTTAATTGAAGGATAATTTACAATATTGGGTTGGTTTCTGCCATACATCAACAGGAATCAGCCATAGGTACACATATGTCCCCTCCCTCTAGAAGTTCCCTCCCACTTCCCATCCCAGCCCACCCCTTTATGTTGTCACAGAGCATCAGTTTGCGCTCCCTGATAATACAGCAAATTCCCACTGACTATCTATCTATTTTACATATTCTTTTACTTTAAACTAACTATAAAAGTTCAAACTTTTATATTGTCTTATGACAGAAATTTCCAGGCTATTTTTCCACGTTTTTTCTTGACTTGGCTTTGAGTATTTCAAAGTATATCTTTCTTCACTGACATACCTTCTCATTTAATGAATCTGTTTTCAAAAGTTTCAGATAACCAGTTAACCATTATTTGAGGATAATATGTTATAAAGTAAATTATCAGGGTGCCAATTTTTGTATTCAAAAAATTGTACTTCCCATCACTCCATGGGAAATAAGATGGAGAAACAGTGGAAACAGTGTCAGACTTCATTTTTGGGGCTCCAAAATCACTGCAGATGGTGATTGCAGCCATGAAATTAAAAGACACTTACTCCTTGGAAGGAAAGTTATGACCAACCTAGATAGCATATTCAAAAGCAGAGACATTACTTTGCTGACTAAGGTCTGTCTAGTCAAGACTACGGTTTTTCCAGTAGTCATGTATGGATGTGAGAGTTGGACTGTGAAGAAGGCTGAGCACCGAAGAATTGATGCTTTTGAACTGTGGTGTTGGAGAAGACTCTTGAGAGTCCCTTGGACTGCCAGGAGATCCAACCAGTCCATTCTGAAGGAGATCATCCCTGGGATTTCTTTGGAAGGAATGATGCTAAAGCTGAAACTCCAGTACTTTGGCCACCTCATGCTAAGAGTTGACTCATTGGAAAAGACTTTGATGCTGGGAGGGCTTTGGGGCAGGAGGAGAAGGGGATGACAGAGGATGAGATGGCTGGATGGCATCACGGACTCAATGGACATGAGTCTGAGTGAACTCCGGGTGATGGTGATGGACAGGGAGGCCTGGCGTGCTGCGATTCATGGGGTGTCAAAGAGTCGGACACGACTGAGCGACTGAACTGAACTGAACTGAATAAGTCAGTGGTTTTTTTTTTAATTGGTTTAGTTGTTTAGTAAGTCATATCTATATATGAAATAGAGTTGTAAGTTGGTGCAGGTACTATGGAAAACAGTATGGAGGTTCCTCAGAAAACTAAAAACAGAATCATCATATCATTCAGCAATCCCACTCCTGAGCATATATCTGGACAAAACCATAATTCAAAAAGATACATGCACCCCTATGTTCATAGAAACACAATTCATAATAGTCAAGATATGGAGACAACCTAAATGTCCATTGACAATGAATGGATAATGAACATGTGGTACATATGTATACACAATGGAATATGACTCAACCATAAAAAAAGAATGAAATAATGCCATTTGCACCAATATGGACACAGCTAGAGATGATAATACTCAGTGAAATAAGTCAGAAAGAGAAAGACAAATACCGTGTAATATCACTTATGGTGGTGGTAGTTTGGTCGCTCAGTTAGTTGTGTCCAACTCTTTAAATCCCATGGACAATAGCCACAAGGCTCCTCTGTGCATAGGATTTCCCAGGCAAAAATACTGGAGTCGGTTGCCATTTGCTTCTCCATGATATCACTTGTATGTGGAACCTAAAATATGATACAAATGAATCTATCTACAAAACTAAAACAGATTCACAGACACACAGAACAGACTTGTGGCTGCCAAGGAGGAAGGGAACAGGCAAAGGAAGGATTGGGAGTTTGGGGTTACCAGATGCAAACTATTATTACATACAGAGGGCTTCTCTAGTAGCTCAGACTGTAAAGAATCTGCCTGCAACGCAGGAGACTCAGCTTCAATCCCTGGATCAGGAAGATCCTCTGGAGGAGGACATGGCAACCCACTCTAGTATTCTTGCCAGGGAATCCTATGGACAGAGGAGTCTGGAAGGCTACAGTTCCTGGGTCACAAAGAGTCAGACAGGATTCAATGACTAAGCACACACACACATTACATATAGACTGGATAAATAGCAAGGTACTACTGTATAGCACAGAGAACTAGACTCGATATCCTAGAATAAACCATAATGGAGAAGAATACGAAAAAGTACCTATATGTGTGTATAATTGAGTCACTTTGCTGTACAGCAGAATTTAACACATTGTAAATAAACTACACTTCAATAAAAAATAAGAGCTAACCTAAAGTTCTTTGTGGGGGGAAAATGACAATATCTAGGAAAGATTAAAAATGTCAGAATAATTACTATTACAGAAAATGCCATATATTGGCAACATTAAATCACTGTTCTCCTAACCTTTTGGGATAGAGAGCTAACATATACCATGCATGTGCTATGTGACAGGCATAGGAGTAAAAGTGTGCCCAGTGCAAGAGCTACTTACCATCATTCTCCCAATACAAAGATGTGGAAACTCAGGCAAAAGGGTTAGAGAAAGCAGGAGTAACCTAACTCCAGAGCATTTGGTCTTACCCAGCCACCTAATTTTGTGTTTGAAGCAATAACTGGCAGGAGAA
The DNA here is from genome assembly GCA_006410935.1 of Redunca redunca. Lineage (NCBI taxonomy): Eukaryota > Metazoa > Chordata > Mammalia > Artiodactyla > Bovidae > Redunca > Redunca redunca. The sequence continues at coordinate 42,157 of SJYQ01007282.1, forward strand.
GAACAGGCCTTCAATAAAAGGTTTTGCTATAGCAGTACAAATGAATTCTATCCCAACATCTGGCCAGAGTGGATCTTTCAGTTCAATTCAGTCGCTCAGTCATGTTTGTCCATTACCAACTCCCAGAGCTTACTCAAACTCATGTCCATCAAGTCGGTGATGCTGTCCAACCATCTCATCCACTGTCGTCCCCTTCTCTTCCCACCTTCAATCTTTCCCAGCAACAGGGTTGAAAAGAGTCAGTTCTTTGCATAAGGTGGCCAAAGTACTGGAATTTCAGCTTCAGCATCAGTCCTTCCAATAAATATTCAGGACTGATTTCCTTTAGAATGGACTGGTTGGATCTCCTTGCAGTCCAAGGGACTCTCAAGAGTCTTCTCCAACACCACAGTTCAAAAGCATCAATTCTTCAGTCCTCAGCTTTCTTTATAGTCCAACTCTCATATCCATACTTGACTACTGGAAAAACCTTAGCTTTGACTAGACAGACTTTTGTTGGCAGAGTAATGTCTCTACTTTTTAATATGCTGTCTAGGTTGGTCATAGCTTTCCTTCAAAAAATAAGTGTGTTTTAATTTCATGGCTGTAGTCACCATCTTCAGTGATTTGGGAGCCCCCCCCCAAATAAAGTCTGTCACTGTTTCCATTGTTTCCCCATCTACTTGCCATGAAGTGAGGAAACAAGATGCCATGATCTTTGTTCTTTGAATGCTGAATTTTAAATGAACTTTTTTCACTCTCCTCCTTCACTTTCATCAAGAGGCTCTTTAGTTCTTCTTCACTTTCTGCTATAAGGGTGGTGTCGTCTGCATATCTGAGGTTATTGATATTTCTCCCGGCAATCTTGATTCCAGCTTGTGCTTCATCCAGCCTAGCGTTTCACATGATGTACTCTGCATATAAGTAAAATAACCTGGGTAACAATGAAAAAGCCTTGATGTACTCCTTTCCCAATTTGGAACTAGTCTGCTGTTCCATGTCCAGCTCTAACTGTTGGTTCTTAACCTGCATATAGGTTTCTCAGGAGGATCTTTAGGACAGATGAAAAACTGGTATCCCCCAAAAAGAGGACTATCAAATGCTCAAACTATGAATTATGTTTGTAGCACTTTTATTAATGAAAAACACTCTTAAGACCCTGTGACTTGATTATCTTGTTTAGTGGCAGATAGTAACTCAATTTTAGTTCTAGTTGTGAACTGTAATAATGGAATTCAAATACAATGTGTTGAGAGAGACTAAAACCATTACACACTTTGTTAATACATCTTCAATCAAGAAATAACTTTTAGATTCTATCAATGAAGTGTATACTTCATGATCCTGCCAGTTGTGGCTGTTTTGACAAGGATGATTCTATTTTCAGACCAGAATATGGGTGAAGGTTTAGAGTCTGTGATGATATATTTTCCATGTAAGGAAGATAGGGATGTTTTTACGTTTTCTTACTGTTTCTGTAAGCAATCTCAATAAAGTCAGTGAAGAGTGACTTTTCCCTTTTATGCTTATAAAGAACAGTGTATGTTTGTCCAGGATTGGAATTTACAGTAAGTTCCATGAGAGAGTGCATGTGTGTTCTTGTTCAATACTTTCAGTACCAAAATATAAAGGGGAAAGATTATGTTTTCTGAAATTTTCCCAGATTAGACATGCAGGAGGAGGAACATTAACTTCTGTGCCTTATGATTTCTTTTCTTTAGTTTCATGGACTGGTCTTTACAAACACGGAGGTGATCTAGGGCACTTCAAGACTCTCTCTGCTTACTTTCCAGGTGGATATTTCCTTTCCCTGCTGTAAATGGCAGACTGAGCAGAACCTCTCTAAATCAGGTCCTATTTTTATTACATCTTGCAGAAATTATTCAAATATTCTAGCCTGCGGGAGTTCTTGTTTCTTATTTCCTGTGCACATACAGTCTTTACCCGATATTCATCAGGAAAAAGATTATACACACACATATACATACATCATTTGGGAGGCAGGGTATTACAAGTGTGGGATAAAATCACAATTTTGAAACAAAATAAAGTATTCCCCTTTTAGGCTTCTTCCACAATCACCATATTTTAGGAGAAAATGTGGGCTCTTAGTTCCCCAACCAGGGATGGAGCCCACACTGCCTGCCTTGGAAGCATGGAGTCTTGACCACTGGACCACCAGGGAAGTCCCAGAAAAGTTAATTTCTATATCTTTCTCCAAGAATCCAATAAAACTAAAACAAGTTACTGTCCATTTTCCTCTCCTAGATTCAAAAGTAAAACATGAAGTATAAGAGGTTTGCAGATTTTCTGGACTCTGAAATATAAAGTAACTTGCAGATGGCTAACCCTCTCTAGGCTAAAATGTCACTTAGCTGCCCACTCCCCCATTTAAATTATATCCCCACATCAGTCTCTCCTACCACCTTTATCAATCAAGTAAGGCCATACCTGTAATTATGAAGTTTTTAATGCCCTGTCTCCTCCACTAATTGTAAACTTAAAACAAAAGTTTAACCATTATATACTCAGTGCCCATCATAGTACTTGGCACATAATAAACATATGTTAAATTCATGATTAAATAAACAGCAAAATTAACAACAGGTGTTTTTTGTTTTAATGAAGCTGGTTAAAGAAAAAAGAGCCAAACTAACTGCACTATTCTGAGCTAGTGCAAGTATATTTTCACACAAATCTACAATTATAAATTCATTAAGAAATGTGCCTTCCTCCTGATCCATCACATTTGAATGTCTTTGCTTTTTTGCTTTGTGGAGTCACAGTGAGCTGACTTCTTACTTAAACTCTAAACTAAGTGCAAGGCAGGTATGGATATACCACCTAGGATGTTTTGGGATTCCAGTCTGGCCTTTAACAGTGACTTGGGTATTTACACAACAATTTAAAAGACAGTATAATGAGGTAGATGTTATACCTGGAGAAACTACAAGTGTTATAGTATTTTCACTAAAGCATTAATATTTTAAATGCTTTTTTTTGTTTTTGTTTCTGTTTGTTTTTGTTTTTGTCTGCACCATGTAGCATGTGTGATCTTAGCTGCCTGACCAGGAATTTAATCCATGGCCCCTGCAGTGGAAGTGCAGAGTCTTAACCACTGGACCCCGAGGAGTCCCTAGAGGACTATATTTTTAAGTAGAAAGGCGCTACCTCTGGCAAACCAAGAATTTGTCATCTCATTTATACAGACAAACCAACAGACTATATACACTAAATATTGAAAAATATATCTTGTTCACACTCAGGTTTCAATCAACTAACAAATTTCTCTCTATAAGTTTATATTATAAAACCAAAGCTCTAGATGAAGATTTTCTAATAGCTTAATGATTAAAGAAATAAATCCACATAAGCTAGTCAAAGTTGAGATTATGGAAACAATAACTATGATGGAATAAGTTACTGCTCTATATATAAAAGTTACCCTCTTATCTTGACCCAGATAGGTGAATTCTCTGAGGAGGAAAGATAGTATGAAGAAACACTGACTTCACCTAATGCCCAAGCCATCTTGCTCCAGTACAGGCAGAATCAAGATCAGCAAAAGTGACTAGTAGCCTTCGCCTTGTGTTAGCTAAAGCCTATTAGCCTTTGCACATGGATCATCATTTGGCCTGCAATGCCCTAGTCTGGATCTCCCAGCTGAGCTTTTCCTTCACTGTAATTTCTGCTGTCAAGACTTAGCCACTGTCTCTTGACTAAACCCTCTAGAATCTAGACACTCCATGTGCTAAGGCACCCCCACACCATTTGTGTCTGTTTCCATAAAAATGGATGAGTGTACACTTGTTTATGTGTCTACTCTGTGTGTGTTCTTGGGCTCTTTCATGTGTCTGTCTGGCTGAATTGAGGGACTACAGAGTACTTCCTGCAGCCCAACCACAGCAGGAAGATTCAGCTCTGTTCTTGGACCACCAGGAGGATCCCACTGAGGACCTGCTGTGTTGGGGAGGAAGCTGCACTGTCTCAGGGTTCCTTGGTAGCACTATGCAGCAAGAGAAGACTGAAGAAATTCCAGACCCCTGAAACCACAGCTCAGACTGTTATAAGGCAGGGTTGAAATGTCATTTCAATTTCCATAAATCACTGAGTCTATTTAACCATGTAAATGTGTCGCTGATAACTACAATGAAAAAAAGAGATGCCAGATAACTACAATGAAGAGATGCCACTGCCATCTTTATGTCATAAAATATTTCCTTTTTAACTACTTTACTTTGCTGAGGTCTTAACAAAATAGAATAAAATGTTAGAAAAAAATAAGTGGCTCACTAGATTGTGAGCTTCATGAAGACAGAGAACACTACATTTGGCAGAGGGAGGGGTATCTGTTGCTGTTCTATAGTTATTCATTATTATACAATCCCTGGGTCCTAACACAGTGCTTGGTGCATGAAAAGTATAAATTAATATTGATAAACTGCTTATAAGTTCTAGAATCCATTCTGAGATCTCGGGGTAAGTGATAAACAAGACAAAACCTTGCTTTAATTAGGCTTATATTCTGTTTGGTGGTAAAAAGCACAAAACAAACAGAGAATTAAATCAAGAATAAACTATCAGAAAGTAATATGCACTATTACAAAGTGCTAGAAGAGCTACTTTAGTTTGAATGGATAGGATGGATCTTTTCTCCTAAATAACACCCATGAGAAAACATCACAGTACTACTCAACTTTTCCACCCATGAAAATCATTTGAGTGGTTAAGGAATCAGAGACTGATTTCACTGGGCTTAGGTGGTGGAGCCTGGGCACTGGGATTGCTTAAATGTTCCCAGCCAACTCAATGTTTGCCTGGTAGATCAGATGGTAAAGAATCTGCTTGCAATGTGGGAGACCCATATTCGATCCCTGGGTCAGGAAGATTCCCTGGAGGAGGAAAGGGCAAACCACTGAGGTATTCTTGGCTGGGAATTCCTATGGACAGAGGACTCTGATGGACTATAGTCCTTGGAGTCACAAAGTTGGACATAGCTGAGCAACTAACACACAGTAAGCCAACTCTGAATGGTTAACCATGAATGAGAAGAACTGAAGAGGGAAGTACATTCCAGCAAAGAAATAGCTAGTACAAAAGCTTTCCCAGAGGAGTTAGACTTGTGGTCAGAGCAATGATTAATAAACCCCTGATCTGATCACATAGACAACAGCCTTGTCTAACTCAGTGAAACTAAGCCATGCCATGTGGGGCCACCCAAGACAGACGGGTCATGGTGGAAAGGTCTGACAGAATGTGGTCCACTGGAGAAGGGAATGACAAACCACTTCAGTATTCTTGCCTTGAGAACCCCATGAACAGTAGGAAAAGGCAAAATGATAGGATACTGAAAGAGGAACTCCCCGGGTCTGTAGGTGCCCAATGTTTTACTGGAGATCAGTGGAGAAATAACTTCAGAAAGAATGAAGTGATAGGGCCAAAGCAAAAACAATACCCAGCTGTGGATGTGACTGGTGATAGAAGCAAGGTCAGATGCTGTAAAGAGCAATATTGCATAGGAACCTGGAATGTCAGGTCTATGAATCAAGGCAAATTGGAAGTGGTCAAATAGGAGATGGCAAGAGTGAACGTTGACATTCTAGGAATCAGCAAACTAAAATGGAATGGAATGGGTGATTTTACTTCAGATGACCACTGTATCTACTACTGCAGGCAGGAATCCCTTAGAAGAAATGGAGTAGCCTTCATGGTCAACAGAAGAGTCTGAAATACAGTACTTGGATGCAGTCTCAAAAATGATAGAATGATCTCTGTTTGTTTCCAAGGCAAACCATTCAATATCATGGTAATCCAAGCCTATGCCCCAGCTAGTAACACTGAAGAAGCTGAAGTTAACGGCTCTATGAAGACCTACAAGACCTTTTAGAACTAACACCCAAAAAAGATGTCCTTTTCATTATAGGGGACTCGAATGCAAAAGTAGGAAGTCAAGAAACACCTGGAATAACAGGCAAATTTGGCCTTGGAATATGGAATGAAGCAGGGCAACGGCTAATAGAGTTTTGCCAAGAGAACGCACTGGTCAAAGCAAACACTCTCTTCCAACAACACAAGAGAAGACTCTACACATGGACATCACCAGATGGTTCACACTGAAATCAGATTGATTATATTCTTTGCAGCCAAAGATGGAGAAGCTCTATACAGTCAGCAAATCAAGACCAGGAGTGGACTTTCAGATCATGGACTCCTTATTGCCAAATTCAACTTAAATTGAAGAAAGTAGGGAAAACCAGTAGACCATTAGGTATGGCCTAAATCAAATCCCTTATGATTACACAGTGGAAGTGAGAAATAGATTTAAGGGACTAGATTTGATAGAGTGCCTGATAAATTATGGATGGAGGTTCGTGACATTGTAGAGAAGACAGGGATCAAGACCATCCCTATGGAAAAGAAATGCAAAAAAGCAAAATGGCTGTCTGAGGAGGCCTTACAAAGAGCTGTGAAAAGAAAAGAAGCAAAAAGCAAAGGAGAAAAGGAAAGATATAAGCATCTAAATGCAGAGTTCCAAAGAATAGCAAGAAGAAATAAGACCTTCCTCAGCGATCAATGCAAAGAAATAGAGGAAAAGAACAGAATGGGAAAGACTAGAGATCTCTTCAAGAAAATTAGAGATATCAAAGGAACATTTCATGCAAAGATGGGCTTTATAAAGGACAGAAATGGTATGGACCTAACAGAAGCAGAAGATATTAAGAAGAGGTGGCAGGAATACACAGAAGAACCGTACAAAAAAGAGCTTCATGACCAAGATCATCACGATGGTGTGATCACTCAAATAGAGCCAGACATCCTGGAATGTGAAGTCAAGTGGGCCTTAGAAAGCATCACTACAAACAAAGCTAGTGGAGGTGATGGAAATCCAGTAGAGCTATTTCTAATCCTGAAAGATGATGCTGTGAAAGCGCTGCACTAAATATGCCAGCCTATTTGGAAAACTCAGCAGTGGCCACAGGACTGGAAAAGGTCAGTTTTCATTCCAATCCCAAAGAAAGGCAATGCCAAAGAATGCTCAAACTACCACACAACTGCACTCATCTCACATGCTAGTAAAGTAATGCTCAAAATTCCTCAAGCCAGGCTTCAGCAGTACGTGAACCGTGAACTTCCTGATGTTCAAGCTGGTTTTAGAAAAGGCAGAGGAACCAGAGATCAAATTGCCAACATCCGCTGGATCATCAAAGAAGCAAGAGAGTTCCAAAAAAACATCTATTTCTGCTTTATTGACTATGCCAAAGCCTTTGACTGTGTTGATCACAACACACTGTGGAAAATCCTGAAAGAGATGGGAATACCAGAGCACCTGATCTGTCTGCCTCTTGAGAAACCTGTATACAGGTCAGGAAGCAACAGTTAGAAGGGGCCATGGAACAACAGACTGGTTCCAAATAGGGAAAGGAGTACGTCAAGGCTGGTTATTGTCACCCTGCTTATTTAACTTCTATGCAGAGTACATCATGAGAAATGCTGGGCTGGAAGAAGCACAAGCTGGAATCAAGATTGCCAGGAGAAATATCAATAACCTCAGATGTTCAGATGACACCATCCTTAATGGCAGAAAGTGAAGAGGAACTAAAAAGCCTCTTGATGAAAGTGAAAGAGGAGAGTGAAAAAGTTGGCCTTAAGCTCAACATTCAGAAAACAAAGATCATGGCATCTGGTCTCTTCACTTCATGGCAAATAGAGAAACAGTGGAAACAGTGGCAGACTTTATTTTTGGAGGCTGTGAAAACACTGCAGATGGTGACTGCAGCCATGAAATTAAAAGACGTTTACTCCTTGGAAGGAAAGTTATGACCAACCCAGATAGCATATTCAAAAGCAGAGACATTACTTTGCCGACTAAGGTCCATCTAGTCAAGGCTATGGTTTTTCCAGTAGTCATGTATGGATGTGAGAGTTGGACTGTGGAGAAAGCTGAGCGCCGAAGAATTGATGCTTTTGACCTGTGGTGTTGGAGAAGACTCTTGAGAGTCCCTTGGACTGCAAGGAGATCCAACCAGTCCATCCTAAAGGAAATCAGTCTTCGGTGTTCATTGGAAGGACTGATGTTGAACTGAAACTCCAATATTTTGGCCACCTGATGTGAAGAACTGACTCATTTGAAAAGACCCTGATGCTGGAAAAGATTGAAGGCAGGAGCAGAAGGAGATGACACAAGATGAGACAGTTGGATGGCATCACTGACTCAGTGGATATGAGTTTGAGTAATCTCTGGGAGTTGGTGATGGACAGGGAGGCCTGGCATGCTGCAGTCCATGGAGTCACAAAGAGTCAGACATGACTAAGAAACTTGAACTGAACTGAACTGAACTCTTCAGAGGAGTATATCAAAGTAGAGTCTCAAGAGATCGGTTGACAGTGACCAGAAAACAATCCAAATTTACTCAATATACACCTCCTCCTCCCACAAATTTTTACCCCTCAGGAAAATATAACATTTTCAAGAGAAAAACAAGCAATGAAAATGTCCCAGATATTAGAACTAACATTCTGAGATGTTTCCACTCAATCTTCTTTCCTCTCTCCTTCATTCACAGTAGATATGCATGAGTCTGGAAAGCCCTCCCAGCTTTATTCTCTCACAGGTGTTTCCTCTGCTAGAAACCTGGTAAATTCAATCTTATTTTGGTGTCTGCTTCTCTGGGGACCCAGCAATACAACTGGTCTGATAAATATAAACATCTGAACCAATGCCCTAGTAATGATTCTCAAAATTTGATGGTCTTGACAACTGTAGTTATAAACAGAATGTAGACTGCTAGGCCCCACCCAAGACATTTTGACATTGAATTTGCCTGTCCAATAAGTTTCCCAGTGATCTTGATCCTACTTGGGTAACACTTTGAGAATCACTAGACTGAGTTTCACTCTCCTTGGCCCCAGGGCAATGAGATGATCAGGGAGCTCACCAACCATATTTCCAAATGCGATTGTATGGTTTCCAACTGGATCTGGAAGAAATCTGATGTTTCAGAATCTGCTATAAAAGGAAAGATGAAGCTTAGGAGGGTGGAGTCTAGCTCTCTCCCCTATATCAACCAAACCAACTCTTAAAATCAGTTTTCTGTATTGATATTTCATTAACAAAAGAGTAAAAGGATGAGAAATATATTTGCAAACAATGGCTCTAACTAAACTCAGCCAAGCCTTTGCATTTAAAATGAGGAAAACACTGACATCTCCCTCCTCCTGGTCTAGCTGACTACCTGGACAACACTCCCCAGTAGCTATTTTGAACAGCTTCCTCCTACAAAGCACAAGCTAGAATCAAGACTGCTGGGAGAAATATCAATAACCTCAGATACGCAGATGACACCACCCTTATGGCAGAAAGTGAAGAAGAACTAAAGAGCCTCTTGATGAAAGTGAAAGAGGAGAGTGAAAAACTTGGCTTAAAACTCAGCATTCAAAAAACTAAGATCATGGCATCCAGCCCCATCACTTCATGGCAAATAGATGGGGAAACAATGGAAACAGAGACTTTATTTGGGGGGGCTGCAAAATCACTGCAGATGGTGACTGCAGGGATGAAATTAAAAGAACCTTGCTCCTTGGAAGAAAAGCTATGACCAACCTAGACAGCATATTAAAAAGCAGAGACATTACTTTGCCAACAAAGGTCCATCTAGTCAAAGCTATGGTTTTTCCATTAGTCATGTATGGATATGAGAGTTGGACTATAAAGAAAGCTGAGCATTGAAGAATTGATGCTTTTGAACTGTGGTGTTGGAAAACACTTTTGAGCATCTCTTGGACTGCAAGGAGATCAAACCAGTCAATCCTAAAGGAGATCAGTCTTGAATATTCATTGGAAGGACTGAGGCTGAAGCTGAAGCTCCAAAACTTTGGGCACCTGATGCAAAGAACTGACTCATTGGAAAAGAACCTGATGCTGGGAAAGATTGAAGGTGGGAGGAGAAGGGGATGACAGAGAATGAGACAGTTGGATGGTATCACTGACTCAATGAACATGAGTTTGAGAAAACTCCAGGAGTTGGTGATGGACAGGGAGGCCTGGCATGCTGCAGTCCATGGGGTTGGAAAGAGTCAGACAAGACTGAACAACAAACTGAACTGATGACCTCATTCTAACATTCACATTCTAGGCCTGCAATAATACTCAGACTTCTAAGAGCCTTCTGATTTTCCTGATCTGCATGTTTTCTGCTCTCAATGCATTGGAAGTAGCTATCTCAAAAGCTTTTAAACCATAACTGAGAAGCATTTTCCTTTGGTGAGGGCATACCCCTTTTTCTAACTTCTTTCTCTCTTGCCTTTTTAAAACCTGCCACTCTTATTTGACAGTTGCAAGACAGAAGACAAAATAGAGTTAATAACCAAAAGCTGCAAAGCTGCTAACATTCAATCTTCAAACTGCTGCTCTACCAACAGATGAACACTTTTCATTAATTTCACTTTCTTAAAAACACATTCCTTCTTTGCCATTAGAGCTGAATTGCTCAAAAAGCTAAATGAACTTCATGATCCTTATTTTTTATCTTTTTGCAAATAAAAGGGCCCATCTCTTACTGTTCAGTACTAACTGACAAAATGCCCGATACAAGCAACAGCGAATTATTAAAGACTTATTGTTCAGCAATACTCTCTAATTTTCACAACCTAAGACAAGCATTACACATGACATAACTATTCGGGTACACATGATTCAATCTGAAGAAACTGAAGAGATTTTTTTTTTAACTTTATTTAAAAAGGAGTAGCTTCTTGGGTGCTAAATCTTTTTTTTTAATCAATTTATTTTTTTAATTGAAAGATAATTGTTTTATAGAATTGTATTGGTTTAAAACAGATAAGAGATTTTTAATTTCTCTTCTGCTTTACTATTCTATATAGGCCCACTTAAAGAACTGATAGATGTCTGAGATTAAAAGAAGGGGATAAATGGAGTTGAAGTATATGTTTGCTATTGATTAGAAATTCTGACAAAGAATTTAGTGGAAAGAAGCAACTAGACAACTTCTTGTTTCAAACCAGCTAGTAACTCAAATGCCGTCCATCCTCTCTTCTCTATGATTCTTAGATAATTAAGAGCTATCTTCCAGGGGTTAGAATATGGAACTCATCCCCATTTTAAAAATACTGATGGTAAGAAGTTAACTAAGATAAGTTATAAACAGAAATAAAAGGCAACAATAAAAAAAACTGAGGGAGACTTAGTCCCCTTCTTTCAACAATATACAGTTTAAACATTTTTCACATACGTGGCCGAATTTGAACAAAACATGTGAGGCACGCAATCCAAAGAATTACTCTCAAACTTCTGAAATTTCTCCCAACTCCTCCCCCAAACACAGCTACCAACCACTCTCCTATCTTGTTGAAGTATATATAAGACGTACTGAAAAAAAAAAAAAGCTTAATGAGATAAGGATGAATATAATGGGGATTGGGGGATCTTGCATATTGATTCCAATGATTGGGTTTCAACTTCAGATTCAGCCACTTAATAAGCTTCGGGCAAGATATGGACTCTGTGTTTCAGTTTCTATGTCTATCCATAGAGTAGGACAACCTAATTCTCCAAGACTGTTGTGAGGATTCAGTGGCAAGGTGTCTACACGAGCAATTCTAGGAGTTATTTGTAATACTAGGTGCTCAATAAGTGCTAGTTAATTGACAGTAAAAACTGATTCACCCATAATGTGTGGGGAGATTGAACTAATAGGATCTCTTTCAAGGTGACATATTTGTTCAGAAACATAATTAGGAATAAAAGTTAAAGAGGCTTTAAATTATTCAGAAGTTCATCCTATAAAGAATTTTATTTTCTGTATTACAGAACTAAGGATAAAGAAAGATTAATGAATGAATAAATAAATATAACTCAATGTAAAGACTGCTCATAGCCACAAATACACAAAGAGTTGCTAGGTTGTATATAGAGGACAAGCTGCTGGGGATGAGGGGAGGTTCACCTGTCTAGAGAAGGGTTTACTTGGCACAGAGACTCACAGAGGACTTGACCCTTGGTTTTCAGTGTGAGTTCATCAGATAGATGTGGTAAGAGGAGTGTGTGGGGCGGGGGGGAGCAGTGAGCATACCACATAGAAATCATATGTCCATATAACATGATTTCAGAATTATGTAATTTCACAAATTCACCATGAAAAACAAGAAGGAAGTATCATAGGTGGATAACACACGCCCATTTATAACATGCAATTTTAAGTGGAGAAAAGTAGGAAAAATAAGAATTATAAACCTCTCAGATCACACTCTCCAGGGAAAAAAGCACCAGGAATTCAATTGCCTGGTTCTAGTCAAGCCCTACCAGCTATTACCTGTGTGATCTGGAGTAAATCTCTTCAAATGCTGAGCCTCAGGGCTATCATCTCGGAAAACCAATGGTTGGCTTAACAGATCATGAAAGTTATCTGTCATCTCTATAAACCTTAGGATACAATGAAAATTGAAGCTCCATTTTTACATACCTATTAATAAACCAGATCAGTAAAACATTTAGCTCTTATTTAAAAAGAAAAAAACACTATTTTGAAAACTCACTTTACAGTACAGAAAAATTATATATACATAAATTTTATGTGTGTGTGTTACAGCTTATTACTTAGGGGGAAAATAGACTGGATTAAGTCACACCTGGTTAAGGTGGAAGGAGTGGGAGATAGAGGGAAGGAAAGGAATTTGAAATGTCTGCAGAGCTCATTAGTGCCCTGATACCAAATGATTCAAGGACATCTTTGGCTTTGATTCAAACAGTTGTTCTGTTCCGAGTAACATGAAGACAATCTAAAGATCCACAGCTGGACTCTGGAAAAACTTGTGTGATTTTTCTGTAATAAAAGTAACAAATTTGCTGTGTAGGTTGCATGACACAGGATCATTTCAGAATGAATCCTGTCAAAGCCCTGGGCCCAGAGGACCTGCTTTTATGCAATTTTGGTAAAAGATATGATTTGTTTTTAAGTTGCTCTGGTATTAAGAAAGGCTGAGCAAGCAGTTTTGAGAGGTCACAGCTCAAGTTAAAATAAAGAAAGTGAACATTTGTGCTCACACATTGAGAGGCATTTTTGTGAGTTTAATCTCCTCCCTCAGTCCAGGGGTTTCTCAGCCAACTCTCCAAACAATGCATCAAGATGAATCACTTATCCACATGGTTTAAATTTTGTCTCCTCTTGTTTCACAGAAGTTTGATGCCACAACGGATGCTGCTAATGACACCTTTGATTTAGAAATAAGGGGACATGCCAGGTCTTTCTCAGACACACCCTTTGTTCTTCATTAATCACAGCATCACTGAAATTTAAAGCCATTGGGGACCTCACACATCATCAATATTCTTAAGAAAGAGTTAAGAGTTTAAACACTACAGTAATATAATGAGAATAAAATCATAAATTTCTTCCAGAAGTGTTAAGGTTTTTTTTTTCCCAGATGCCTTTTTTCCACTGCTACTCTTTAAAGATAATCCCCATTAAGTCTAAGCACAGATTAATTCAATAAATAATTTCTGCTACTTCCTCATGATCTTCAAGGATTGTAGTAACACAAATGTATCTGTGATCCTTATAAGCCCTTCACCCCAAATCCTCATCTTCCCTTCATTGGCCCCCCACAAAACTCTTCAGAATCATTTGACCACTGATGGATGAATGGACCCCAAACCATCTGAGAGCCAGAGATCTCCAAATATTTCTAGGAATGAATTTACTTATTTTCAAATATAGACCATAAACCTTATGGATTTTTCCCTTGGGTTGACAAAAGAAATATTTTTGCTGCTGTCCAATCAATAAATTTTCTGTACCCCTGACACACACCTGAATTTTTAGAGGCAATTTTCTAAACTAAAATTTACACACACAGTGTAAATTTTCAGAAGCTTTCCTCCTGGAAAGTCAATTTCTCATACACCTTGTAACAAACACTGACCACATCCTAACCAAAGCTAAATACTGCGTAATGCTAAGCAGACCTGGACCTGCAGGAAATAAGATGCCACATTCAGGACAGCTGTCAGCACTTGTCCAGCACCTGGCCTTCCACTCATCTCTCCCCTGCAATTAGCCAGGAAGGAGGTTTGGAGGTAAGTGGACAACTTCTGATCCCCAAACAAGAAAGAATGTCACTTGACAGCTGTTTTGCAAATACCTTGCTGAGGTTGACCACTGTCTGACTATTTTATTTCTACCTGAGTGTTGCTTACTACCTCTTTTCTCCTAAGACAGTTGAAGACCATCTTACACATTCCTACATAAACCCAGAGCATTCTAGAGTACCACAAATTCACACTTTATTTTTAAGAAATGGGCCTGACAAAAGCTTTTCTGAAGACAGAAAAGCAGCTAGATGATGACTTCTGGGGCAGTTAGCAAAGGCTCAAATCCAGATTCAAGCCAGTGGATTTTATTCACTTAAGCATTCATTAAATAAACATCTTTCTGATCATCTGATTTGCTCAAAGTACTGTGACACGTGCAGCAGCTGATATCAGAATAGAAGAAACAGCTTCTCCCCTCAAACAGTTAATAGCTGTGTGTCCATGTACAACTGGACACTCCTGTGTGCAGCAAGTTTAGAGTACAGATTTTTGAAATAGGAAAATAAGTACATGCATTTAGAAAATGCAGAAATCATTAGGCATGGAGCTCAAAACTATAATTTTCACTTGAATTCACATTTTTATACAATGTATTTTATACTCAGCAGAAGAAATATGTTAATAGATGATTTATAATTAAATGTTGATCCTCTTTTAGACAAGGATCCTCAACACTTTGTTTAGTTTCTTTTAGTCAATATTCATGCATTGAGAGTACTATTATTTAAAGACATAGTTAACACTTCAAGATAGTTAAGACATGGCACGCTTAACTATGGAAAGCACAACAAATGTCATTAATTTTTAAAGATCATTTAGAAAACCACTGTAAATCAAATTACTGACTAAAAGGGCACTGATGTGATGCTTTGGTCACTAGCCAGCTTTTATACAGGAGGAAACTGAGGTCCAGAAGGAAACGGGTCTGTGTATAAAATTGTATAGAGTTTGCCCAGAGGAGACAGTTTATACTACAAATTCATAGTTTGTTTGTTTTTTTAACCCTTAAATTCAACATAATTCTAATTAGTCTGGTTATCTGATTCTTCAACCAAAAGAAAGCACATTAGAAAGAAAAGAAGATCAAGTTACCAGAATCAGAGCAATAACTGCTGCCAAGTCAAAGAAGGAACAACAACGAAGAAAGACGAGGAAATGACGTCAGAACATCACAAAATAAAGACATCACACACATCACAAAACGTACAGCAGGCTCGTGACATCAAATTAAGGACAATAGCTACATGCACATTAAGAGCCCCTCAAGTTTATTACTTTATCACTTTCAGTCTCTTGTTTCATTCTCCCCATCCTTCACTAAGTTCCAATCATTTTGCAAACTTGTCAAGGTCTTTCCCTCCCAAGGGCTTCACTCATGCTCTTCTCTCTGCTTAGAAATCATTTTGCCCCCATTATTCACATGGTTACATCTTTTTTCTTAAAGCCTGAATTTATACAAAACTGTCACAGAAAATATTTGTTGAATAAATAGATGAAAAAGTAAGTATCAATCTTCTTAACCCCGTGTTTTTCAGAAAAAAAACTATCGCATGTTCCATTTAAAAAACAGTGAACTAAATACAGTATGTCCACCAAAAATGTTTACAATGAATCAATCTTACAAATAAAAGCAGTAGCAACTCCAGGTAACTAGGAAAATTCTTATTTTATGAAATATAACATAATCACCACTGAGTCACTATAGTAGAAGAGTCACAAATTAGCTCTTCTCTGAGAGTGGGTTCAAGTCCAATTTGTTTATAAGTCTCAAAGTTAGCCTAGGTATCCAAATAACACAATCAGCTATATAGTACTGTACTATAACAGGTTTATAATGCTTTACACACAAATAATACATAAAGAACACACAAAAAAATTTTTTTAATTAACCTTACAATACAGTACCTTGAAAAGTACAGTAGTACAGTACAACAGCTGGCATACAGCGGCTGGAATCGAGTGAACAGGCAAGAAGAGTTACTGACTGGAGGAAGAAGATGAGGTGGGAAATCATAGAGCTGAAGGATCATCAACAACTGGAGATGGAGAGCAAGCTGCAATTTCACTCAAATATGATGTTGATGGCATGTACATTCGCATCTTTGAAAGTTTGCAATTGCAACTTGGATGTTTATATGTAGAAGACTTACTGTATTCCAGTGTAGCCATTTCTCTTAAGACCTACACTTTCCTTACTATACAAGCCAGGTTTGGTAACAGCGTGGTGATGAAGCTTTCATTTTTATGGGGGCAAGCTACATGTCATCAACTCTGGATATCATACTTCACATTTCAATTAGAGAATAACTACATACATTTCTGCCTATTAATTTTTCCAAATAATTCAATGAAAAACAATACTAACCTTATCATTTAAGTTGTGATTAAAAGTTTGAAAGTGAAAGTGAAAGTGAAGGCGCTCAGTTGTTTCTGACTCTGCGACCCCATGGACTGTAGCCTACCAGGCTCCTCCATCCATGGGATTTTCCAGGCAATATTACTGGAGTGGGTTGCCATTTAAAGGTTTACTAAGATTAAAAACTTTTTAATGCCACTTTCTGTTCGAAATAAATCACAGGTCAAAAGGATCAGATGGTCTGATTGTTTTTAATAGAACTCTGAACTATCAATGAATTAATTCAAGGTTTACTTTTTAATGATCCTTTCACATTCAGATAATTGAGGTCTTACAAGAGATCCAAACCCTCATTTGTATCTTCTCAGTGACCTGTCAGTCCAAGTTGCTCAGTTCAAAAGTGTACGAAGATTCTTCTCTGCCCCAGCTGTGCCAATTCAACCCAGAATGGGAAACGTCGAGTTCTGACACCCTTACAGGCAACCAAGATTTTGTGATGGAAATGAAGCTGACAGTTCTGTCAGAGATGTGAGAATCCGAATCAGATCCAGCTCATTCCTGCAGAGATGTGCTGGCTCTAAGGAGCCAGAGATAATAAAAGCAAGTTTAGTGGGTAAAATGAACAAGTGTAAGTCAATGACACATGGGAAGAAATATTGAAGGCTGATTTTTCACACTTTACTGATCAGGCAAATGGTGACTTTCCCAAAGGTTCTTCAACCACTGGAGGAAAATGAGGGATAGGTATCTCCTTAGGATTCTATTTTCTTCCCAGCGGCTCAGATGGTAAAGCGTCTGCCTACAATTCAGGAGACCTGGGTTTGATCCCTGAGTCGGGAAGATCCTCTGGAGAAGGAAATGGCAGCCCACTCCAGTTCTCTTGCCTGAAAAAATCCCATGGACGGAGGAGCCTAGTAGGTTAGTCCATGTGGTCGCAAAGAGTCAGACACCACTGAGCGACTTCACTTTCACTTTAGGATTCTGCAGCTCCTTTCAGTGTAAACTTCCTGCCCTCTACATCTCATCTCCCTTACTTGGCATTTCCGGTAATGGAGTTACATGTCCCTGGTAGTTCCACGATGATTTTCAGGAGCCAAAGTCCTATTCCTTCCATACATTAAATACTCGATTTTTTAAAAGTCATCTTGGCCAATACATATATTCCCTTCAATCTTTTAAACATCCTTCAAGACAGATGCTATTATTTATGTTGTGCAGATAAGAACTAAGGATCATAGAGAAAAGTTAACTTAAGATCACACAGCTAGTAAGTCACAGAGCCAGGATTTAAACCCACATCCTTCAGAATTACACTACTATCTTCCCTTCTACTGTTGCTGATAGAATTCCCTCACTGAGGAATTTAAGGGTTTTCTGCCAAAGGAAGACACTTTCATTTTAAAAAATGTAAATGAAAGAAAATCTCCATATATGTATATAAAACACTTTTGTAATCCTTTTCTTTTTAATATTGATTTATTTACTTGGCTGTGTCAGGTCTTTAGTTGCTATATGCGGGATCTTTAGTTGTGGAATTTAGGATCTAGTTCCCTGGAACCTGAGCCCCCTGCACAGACTCTTAGCCACTGAACCACCAGGAAGTCCCAAGAGATTTTTAAGGTATAGAGAATACTTTCTAAGAAACTTTATACATTTCTAGTTTGGGGTTTTGCATTTACTTTTGTCCCTGGTCTAGAGGTGTTTGTCCATGTGTGTATGTGTGTATAAGACTGATAAGATAAATAAATATATTTACTGATAGATAAGTAGTCTTATTACCTGTATGCTTATTGTGTACCAAGATGATTTATTTAAAAATGAAGAAATGTGGTCCAACATCACAAAATAATCATTTCATTAACTTTCCACTAAATTAAATACTTATTTATATCCAGAGAGATGTGAGCTTTCTGCCTAGTGAAAAAGAATAAATGCAGATTTTAAGGTCCTGCCTCACCACGTAGCCTCTTCAGAGACTGTGTCATCATCATTTTTGATATGGGAATCTCTAAAACATCTACTTCAGAAGGTTATATCCAGGCTCAAATGAAATCATTTATGTGAAGACTTTTGGTAAATGACAAAGTCCAATAGGCCCTCATATGAGAAAGTGTCTTATCTGGTTCAAAACCTATCTTTTGAAACTATCCTAAGAGATTCCTCTTAGCAAAAGTCTCTGTACCTTCAAAAGGTTGTGTTGCTGCTGAATTTTATATTTCTTTTAATATTTTCAATTTGGGGCTATCTTTTTCCCCGGGAGTTATCACAATTCTAATTTGAAGACACATATAATTTGGAGAAGCCTACTTGCAGCTGTGGTGGCTTCCATGCTACTGCTCAAGGGTGAGAAGCTACCTTGTAATATACAGTAAATCTGCTACGTAGGAACCTTCAAGTTGAGAACTATCAAAGGTGTGAGCGTGCGTTGTATGTCCAATCATGTGAGTCACTTCATGCGTCTGGAGTTTTCTGTAAAAGTTGGGTACCTAGGCTAACTTTGTTGGACTTAGGAATAAACTGGACTTACAAACTTGCTCTCAGAATGGAACTCACTCATATGTAGGAAGGCTTTACTGTATTAGAATGTTGGCCAAGAAGGAAGACAATGCAAGAATAACTTTGAAAGCAAGACAGACAAACTGGATTCACGTTCCCTGAGTTGCTTCCTTCAAGGTTCTCATATTAAGATCAGTCAGACAAAAGGCCTAAGGACTAAGAGGAGGAAGTATGATGTCCATATTTAAATGCTCAGAGTGAGAGAGGAAAACCCTATTCATGTTGCATTAATATTTTCAGTAACTGTTCAGATAATATCTAGGCCTGTAATGACTACAGTGTGGTTAGGAAATGAGCAGTAATGAACAGTGTTGAATCATTTCATCTTCTAAGAAAGAAATCAAGAACAAAGTCTAATGATTATCCCCAGCAAGTAAAATATTGCAGACCACAAAACGGTTTGCCATTCTAATCCATTGCAAGCATAAACAAACACATACTTCCATGTATACACACATACCCCTACACGGAAACCATCGTCAAAAGCTGAAAGAGTTAATTTAGGCCTTGGAGACAACTTGCTTTAAGCACTGGTTCAAAAGCTCTTAAATAGCAGAAAAATCAATACACTTTTATCAGACTTCAGTGTTTATAGAAGCAATACAAAACAGGATTTTGTTAAATGTATATATTATGCCAGATCAAACTGTAAGTTAAAACATCTGTGTCCAAGTTAATCTCAGATACAGCATGGAGATTATTTGAATTGTGTGTTTTCTTTTGTGACCTTTTAAGATGTGGCTTTTGGGGGGGACAGATGGGGAATAATTTTCTTAAGCTTTTAGTTGCCTGCAACAGTGCCAACAGTTGAACATAACAGCAATATTTTTTTAAGTTACCCAGATGAATAACAAAAAAAGAAAGAAAACCCCTTTAGTAATTTCAAAATAGTGTTGTATAGGGAATCTTAAAAAATAAATTATAGACACATAAATATAGGTATGTGCATCTAAGATTGCTATAGGCTATCCATGACATAAAATTTTCAATTAAAACCATTTTTATGAGCAATAATCACATTCTGAAAGGCATACACAACTTACTTGTGGATTATACTACTTCCCTGATGAAACAAACCTTGAAACACAGGAAAGTATAATGAACTAAGTTTAACATGCACCGATGTTTTTAACACAATAAAGTCTTATGGAAAATGTCTTGCAGAAAGTCCTTAGTTCTTATTTGGAGGAGACAAGAAAACAAGAACTGAAGTTGATGGAAGCTTTCTTTTTTTAGATCTGTTTTTAAGGGATCAGACATCTGTAAATCAAATCCAGTTTGATTGAAACAATAAATTTGATTTGATTCTGAAATTTCATTTCAAAAGTGTAGGAGAGAAATTCATGGGACCCCTCAAAGTAAATGACAAGCCTGGTCTCTGAAATATGTCAGGAACACATTAGCACCATGTAAAAATAACAACAAAGCTGAACCAAAGTCACAATGGCCAAATATCCTAAAAACAGGGCTCCAGGAAAGCAACTTCATGGATCTAATATTAGTTGTGTCTTCGGTAAGTAACAGAGACTTCTTATGATTAAATTCCCTGAACAGATAACTTCTGGTATAGTAATGCTATTCCTTGTTTATTTGGACAAAAGATACAAACCGAAGATTAAGAAGACTGGATTGTAAATGCTCCAAGGGAAGCAGAGTCATTGAACAATCTAAAAATTGATTGAATATATATTATGCCCAGGATCTTTTAGGTGCTAATAATACAGGGAACAAAATAAAATGCCTGACTTTATGGAGTTTACATTTATATGCTAGCAAAGAGAAAAGCCACACTCAGTATAAATATATATAATGCCAGGTGATGATGAGTGCTATGAAAAAAATGAAGCAAGAAAAGAGAACAGAGAATTAAGGAGTAACACCATATCCAATAAAGCCTTTCTGTTGAGGTGACATTTGAGCAGAGTCCTGAATAAAATAAGGGAATAAGCCCCATGGATATCTCCAGAAAGAGTATTCCAAACAGAAAGAACAGCAAATACAAGATTCCTAAACATGAGCTTGCTTAGCTGGCTTTAAGAACATCAAGCAGGTCAATGGGGCTAGAGCAGATGCTGGATAGAGGCATGAAATAAGATGAGAGAAGTAACTTGGGGGAGTTATGTTCAACCTTGGAAACTCTGCTGATTGCAGTGGGGGAGGATCTGAGCAGAGCAGGGGTGTGATTCCTCGCAAAGACTAGGGCAAGTCACCTCAGCTTCCACCTAAAGCAAAACCAGTACAGTACTCAAAGAGTGCCTCAAATATAACAGATGTTCAATAAAGATCTGTTGAATGAAAGAAAAAATGAACCAATATAAGATATGATGGTGATAGCCTATGCCCCAATAAAAACTTTTCCACCATTAGACCTTTACTCTTTTAATCAAAACCACATTCCCCTTTTACATTGCAGCATACACCTAAACATCACAATTTAGTCACTTTGAGTCATCAATGTGTTTTGTGAACTAATTCACTAACAGATTCTGCCCAATGTGACTATGAACAGAAACTAGATATTGAAAGTGTCTGGATAAAAAAAGATCTGAGGGACAAGAACTGTGTATTAGAATTTTAAGAGTGGATGACTAAAATAAAGATTTGGGAGAATACTGCTAAAAGAGGATGTGGGAAGATGATAACAATGAACTATGACTGTTCTTCAACTGCTCCCA
The DNA here is from genome assembly GCA_006410935.1 of Redunca redunca. Classification (NCBI taxonomy): domain Eukaryota; kingdom Metazoa; phylum Chordata; class Mammalia; order Artiodactyla; family Bovidae; genus Redunca; species Redunca redunca. Next base: position 63,830 of record SJYQ01007282.1, read on the forward strand.
AAGCAACCCTGAAAATATTCCCTGCTTACATCTACAACATATTTCCAGTGTTTATCGTACTTCTGTAGAATCCAGTTTTTTCCAGTTGAAGGGCTTGGTCATCCATTCTGGGTCACCATTCTTCCTAGGGAACAGGAAATTAGGCATGTCTTGACATCTAAGAGAACATAGCAAGTGCTTTTTATCTAGACCAGAATAACATTGGGCCTTTTGGAAGCTGGAAAAATTATCTTCCTTGTCAGTACACGAAAAGTTTGGTCTGAATTAATAAATATGTCTCTTGGAGTGTCTGGTTCACTAGCAGAAAGAAAAATTAACCTTTAGGGATATCTGAGTCAATCCATCCTTGGGTACAGAAAGTTAGCCCCAATCCCTCATATAGGAGGCCATCCTATAGGAGCCCAGGGCTTAGTAATATTAAGCCTTTTTCACATCCTGCAATTATCTTCATTCTCAAGGTGCCAACTGGTAGTCTAAGAAAAAAGCCATAGCTCTAACAGGAAAAGATACTGAGATTTTGATTCATAACTTAAGATGAGTAAATGAAATAAATTGAAATGAATTCTCATATATTTTATATGACTACATAAATTCATATATTTTATGTGAATTCTCATATAAAACAATTCAAGTATGATCCCTTCTCCTACCATACATATTTTTAAAGTGGCATATTTATATATACATACTGTATATACACTTACACTACTTAACCAGTCACCCTCAGTTCAGTTCAGTTCAGTCGCTCAATCGTGTCCGACTCTTTGTGACCCCATGAATTGCAGCACGCCAGGCCTCCCTGACCATCACCAACTCCCGGAGTTCACTCAGACTCATATCCATTGAGTCAGTGATGCCATCCAGCCATCTCATCCTCTGTCTTCCCATCTTCTCCTGCCCCCAATCTGTCCCAGCATCAGAGTCTTTTCCAACGAGTCAACTCTTCGCATGAGGTGGCCAAAGTACTGGAGTTTCAGCTTTAGCATCATTTCTTCCAAAGAAATCCCAGGGCTGATCTCCTTCAGAATGGACTGGTTGGATCTCCTTGCAGTCCAAGGGACTCTCAAGAGTCTTCTCCAACACCCTACTTATGTAATAATTGATTCCTTGGCTTGTTTCATAAAGGAGTGACCATGCAGTGGACATTTGTTATTGCTTTTAAGTGTCATTCATAGCAAAGAATAGGACCTATGTCTCATAGGCAAATATTCTGATTCATTACATAGATTAGCCTTGGGTTCAATGAGTTTCTTTGTAAAAATCTGTGATATAGATTGACTGCCATTGCCAGAGTGGAAATGTGGTACACCCTATTATCTGTATCAGTTCTCTAGCTCAGGGGCCAATAAACTACAGTCCTTATATCAAATCCAGCTACTGCCTGCTTTTGTTAAGGAAGTTTTATTAGAATCCATCACATCCATTCATTATTACTGTCTATAGATGCTATGTTCTACTACAGCAAAGTTAATTTGCAACAGAATAACTAAAATAGAGACTGTACTGCCTGCAAAGCCTAAAATATTTATAATCTGGCTGACTCTTTACAGAAAAAATTTGCTGACCATATCCCCCCTCCAATCTAATTTGCAAAGAAAAACGTGTATGTGTCAAACTACCTCTTCTTCTACCTTTCTCTTGGCTCGAATAGGTTTGAATTGTCATAATACGAGTTTCCAAACCAATGAGTCCACATCAAATTATTAATGGTTTAGGAGCACACCACAGTTTTGTTTTGTTTTGCATTTTGCTTTATTTACCCTCAGTTGCAAGGTGTCTTCAGAGAAGGCAATGGCACCCCACTCCAGTACTCTTGCCTGGAAAATCCCATGGGCGGAGAAGCCTGGTAGGCTGCAATCCATGGGATCGCAAAGAGTCTGACATGACTGAGTGACTTCACTTTCACTTTTCACTTTCATGCATTGGAGAAGGAAATGGCAACCCACTCCAGTGTTCTTGCCTGGAGAGTCCCAGTGACAGTGGAGCCAGGTACAAGAGACAGTAGGTAACTACAGCTTAATGGAAATAGTTCTGATCTGAGGAATAATTGAGAAGAGCCTATCAAGTGTAGCCAGATTTCTAATGTGAATTTTTGAGTACTGATACCACCAAGTTTGTCTCTTTAGCATCGTAGAAAGACTACTTTTTATTTGCTCTAATTACCTGCCAGCAGCTGTCCACAACTCTGTTTTTCACGTTCTAAAATAATTGTCAGTTTTTTAATTGTCAAAATTGATTTCATGATTCCACTTAGAATATAAAAAAGCACAACAGGTCCTTACTCTCATAAGGAGAAAAAGCCAAAAAAGTTTACAATGATTTTTCTTGAGCACATCTTAGAGCTGAAGTATCAAGGCAACCAGAACCAATTTCCAAAGAATTGAAACGCCTTTCCGAGGAGAAATGGGTCAAAGAAACTATTTTTCCTTTGGCAAAGCAGAGGAGAATGAGGTGAGTGACAGCAGCTAGGAAGAAAACAGCTAAAATTTTAACAAATCCTTATGTGAGCACAGGATGGAAGCCACAAATAAGGACAAGAGCTCCTTCAGTGCCACGTGGATAATGCAAGTGGAGGCAAGCATTAAATCCCACCCACTTCCTCGGACCCTTCTCTCAAAGAAAGTATTGGGTTGGCCAAAAATTTCTTTTGGGCTTTTCTATAACATCAGAAAATTCAAAAGAACTTTTTGGCCAACCCAATAAAAGTCTTAACCCATCAAGAGAAGGGGAGGAAATGCTTGGGTTATCTATCAGAACCAAGGTAAAAACACACACTTCCAATACAATCCACTCTAACCTTAAATTCATCGTCTCCAAGCCAGACCTCATTTACTTTCTCTCAAATCTCTACTATGTTCCCTAACAACAAATGATGCCACGACCCACTCAATTAGCACACCACAAACTTTGGGATTCATTGGGACTCTCTCGGCCTTCATTCTTTACAGTTAAATTGGTTCTTCTTCCTAAATCTCTCTCTGACCTAAAAAGGTCAGCCTGTTAATTCCCACTGCTATGATTTTGCTTCCCAGGTGTGACCGTTGGTAAAGAATCTGCCTGCCAATGCAGGAGATGCAAGAGACACAGATTTCAGGATCCTTTTCAAGACTGTTAAAATAGCTCCTTGGGACTTCCCTGGCAGTCCAATGGCTATGACTCTGCACTTCTAATGCAGGGGGCACAGGTTTGATCCCTGGTCAAGGAACTAAAATCCCATATACCATGTGGCCAACAAATAAGAAATTAAAAATAATAAAAATTAAGATTAAAAATAGCTTAACTAATACTGGTGTCTTCAGTGTCCTCATATTCTGCTCATACAACATTGCTTAATTTCTGTCCTTTCTTGAAATTTTTTTAGCTTTCTGTATCCTACAAGATGAAGTTCAAGGTACTCAGCAGGGCAGAAAACATCCACCTACTTTACCAAATACATTTTCCTCAGGGCCCATCCTAAACACCCTGCCTAGCCACACAGAATGAATCACCATCACACTGACATCCTGCAGCCTTTAAACCTCAGTGCCTTATATGGGTCAGTCGCTCATCCTGGAATGTTCTTTCCTACTTTTCCAACCTGATAACCTAACATTCACCTTTTATGTTTAAGCACCTACTCCTCTTTGAACTCTTCCCTCAACCCCTCCCCCCAACTCTAGTGTGGTAACCTTTATCTCTCAGCTAAGCTATGATGTTCACAGAGCAGAACCTTTCATGCCATTGTGTCTTATTCCTGTCAGTAACTTTAGCTCCTTGCACAATTACTGGCATATAGTAGCTGTTTACTACTAAATTCTAAGTTCACTACTAAATCTAAGTTGACTAAATGGTAAGCTTAAAGTGAAGACAGACACATGACAACTCTTTCCACATCTCACTTTCAATAAATGAATAACTGCTAATGATTAGTACAACCAATGAGAGGCAATTCAGTTCTCTAATATCAGATGAAATATATTCTTCTGTTTCTACTCAGATGTTCTGAAGGAGCTTTTAGGAGAAGGGAACTGAACTTTCTCTTTGCATTTAGAGAAGAGAATACCCTTATAAAGGCTTTTATAGATGCTTTTTGCCACTCCAGCCTTTGGCAAAATAAATGTGCTTCACCATGGTGTTATGGCATTACTAGAATTCTATAGCAAGCTACACTTACTTACTTAGGCAAAAAGGCTTGTATCTAGGTCTTACCCATTTGTGAGTAATTTCTGCAGAAAATGTGTTCAATGATAGCATTCCTCACTGAGTCCAAATACCGGCAATGCTTTAAAGAAAGGACAATGTGGTGATAATCACAATTTCAAGTGTTGCATGTTTGTTTCAACAAATTTCAAAACATTTCCCAAGGGATTTTAAAGAAAGTCACCAAGTATGTTTAACAAAACAACATATGGAATGCTAATTTTGTTGTGATGCTATACTCTAATACAGCAAGAAACAGATTTTTCGTAAAATCAGCAGATTTGCAAACACTAATTAAGAAACATTGAAAACTATCAAGGTCAATTTAAAACTCCATTTGAAAACAAATATTCCTCATCTTGTGAGTTCTAGTAATTTCCCACTAGGGATTTCACTGCATATCAACAAACTTCCACTGTGCAAGCTCTTCAATGAAGGTAAATAAATATAAGGTTTTCTTTGAACTGTCAATACAAAGCCAACCAGTGAGCTTTGGAGAGCTGGGTGGAAATAACTAATTTGTCTCTCTCAGTATAATCTCTAATCAGGAATGTAAGATCCTTGGGGTATAGGATTTCCACTTAACTTAAGATATATCACTCCTAAGAGACTTTCCAGGAGTTCTGTGCCTGCCAGAAGGGAGGATGCTCTGATACTGTTAACTCTTTGTGAGAATGATTCTCTGCCTCCTGTGAAAAGATCAAGAAAACCTAAGAAACCAGTTTTACAACTTATACTTAGAGGCTGCCCTTTGCCATGTGGCCATTCTTTTTCCTATCTCTCTGTCCAGTGGCCATGTCATTGTTTGTAAGGTCCTCCACCCCAAAAGTGGGAGAAATGTATACATAAATATACACATCTGTGTGTGTGTGTGTGTGTGTGTGTGTGTGTGTGTGTGTACCCTTTCCAAATGCTCAGATTTTAGCCAGTGGGTATTGACTAAGTGTTCACATGGTCAGTCTAGCTATACCTACCACTCATGTCTTGCCACTGTTGACTCCATATACAAGGGATGGGCAGATATATTATATTCACATGGTACAAGAACAGATCCACCACTAACATCAACATGTTTTCAACAGCGTAACTTATACCAAACTGCCCTTTCACCTCAGAACCCTAGACCAACAACAGTAGAAAAGGTGATGTGAATCTAAGTAGCAAATATAATATGACATGTCCAAGGCCTAAAGTGTTTTGTATTAAACAATTTGACAGATTATTGTTCTGTCTCTTTCATACCATATCTTTTTCCAGAAAGGAATTAAAGGAGTTTTGTGTGAAATAAATGTGAGACTGGCTGAAGTTTGGAAAGCTGCTATATGGAATTTGCTCTTTTACCCCCATTACATTCTTTTTAAAGAAATTTGATGTAAAATGTCATATATTTGAATGAGCCAGTCCTCCGTCCCACAGATCCCTCAACACTGCACCGCTCAAATGAAGACTAAAGAGTCTTAAGGTAAAGATGTAAAAGTATGAGAGGCATAGGCAAAAATAATAAATGTTATGGAGATTTGTCAAATATAAACTGGTTTCCTTGAGGAACACTATCTCACACACAAACGCACCTTCTCCTCTCCTTCCTTTTTTCATTTCACTTCACTGTGCTTAGTCACTCAGTCATGTCCGACTCTTCGCGACCCCGAGGACTGAAGTCCGCCAGGCTCTTCTGTTTATGGAGATTCTCCAGGCAAGAATACTGGAGTGGGTTGCCATGCCCTCCTCCAGGCCATGGGGTGGGAAGGACCATCTTAGCCAATGAGTAATTTAATTTATTCTTGTGCAATCTAATTATTCTTGCATCTAGGGCTTTTGACTGTAGATACAGAAAGCACAGCAACTAAGACACAGACATTGGAAGTTTTAAAACACTATTTATTGCTAAGTCTAAAACACTCAAACACCACAGCCTAGTGATTGCCAAATCTAAATTAGAGTTTGTGGGGTTTTTTAAAGTTTCTCTTCAGGGGAACATTTCAGCTCTATGGAGAGGTGTGATACATAAGAAGATGGAGTATCTGGCTGGAGACCAATTTGCCTATGAGCCCAAACCAACTGGACCCATATGGATAGCTTTTATAAAATCATAAACGGTAAAGCTGAAGAAAACTCTAGACACGGACTGCTTTATGGCATCAATAATTAAACCGGACTCACTGCACTCATGGGGTTATTGCAAATTCTGACTAAACCTAAAGAATTTTCCAATAATCTAATTATTCCCTTATTTATTCATGTTTATCCACAGTGATCTTTTGTTTCTCTGCTTTTAATTGAATGTTTAAAACTTTACAGCTCTTCAGAAACTTTGTTTAAAGGCTCATAGACAACTTACATGGACTTTTTCATGAGAAAGGAAAGAAATATTAGTGTGACAGATATCAAAGTCCCAGAGACAGAACAGGAACAGCAAAATGGAAGGCAATAGTTAATGCATTTTTTTTCACTCTAGTAAAATAGATATAACATGAAATTTACCATTTTAGCCACTTCTAAGTACACAATTGCATTAAATAGATGCACAATGTTGTATAAACATCACCACTATATATTTCTAAAAGTTTTTTTAATACTCTAAACAGAAACTTTATATCCATTAAACAATGTTCCCTACCTCTCCTTCCCCTCCTAACCTCTACTCTGCTTTCTGTCTCTGAATTTGCCTATCTTAGGTACCTCATAAGTGGAATGATACAACATTTGCCCTTTGGTGTCTGATATTTCACTGAGCATACTGTTTCCAAAGTTCATTCATGCTGTAGCATGTATTATAATTCCATTCCCTTTTATGACTGAATAATATTCTATCATATACAACATTTTGTTCATACCTTCATCTGTTCATGGACCCTTGGGTTGTTTCCACTTCGTGGTTATTGTGAATAATGCTGCTATCCTCATTTGTGTGCAAATATCTTTCTGAGTGTTTTCAATTCCTTGGGATATATAATTAGGATAGGGATTATTGGAACAGATCATAATTCTATGTTTGGCTTTTTGAAAAAACTGCTATGTTTTCTTCAGTAGCTGTACCGTTTTACATTCTACCACTTAGCATGAGAGTTCCAAATAACAGTTGTTATTTTCTATTTCATTCGTTTATTTGTTTGTTAACAATAGTCATCCTGATGGATATGAAGTGGCATTTCATAGTGGGTTTGATTTCAGTTTGGTTCAGTTCAGTTGCTCAGTCATGTCACTCTTTGCAACCCCATGAACCACAGCACACCAGGCCTCCCTGTCCATCACCAACTCCCAGAGTTTACTCAAATTTATGTCCAATGAGACGGTGATGCCATCCAACCATCTCATCCTCTGTTGTCCCCTTCTCCTCCTGCCCTCAATATTTCCCAGCACCAGGGTCTTTTCAAATGAGTCAGTTCTTTGTATCAGGTGGCCAAAGTATTGGAGTTTCAGCTTCAACATCAGTCCTTCTAATGAGTATGCAGGACTGATTTCCTTTAGGATGGACTGGTTGGATCTCCTTGCAATCCAAGGGACTCTCAAGAGTCTTCTCCAGCATCACAGTTCAAAAGCATCAGTTCTTCAGTGCTCAGCTTTCTTTATAGTCCAACTCTCACATCCATACATGACTACTGGAAAAACCATATCTTTGACTAGACAGACCTTTCTTGGCAAAGTAATGTCTCTGCTTTTTAATATGTTATCTAGGTTGGTCAAGAAGAAGGCAATGGCAACCCACTCCAGTACTCTTGCCTGGAAAATCCCATGGACAGAAGAGCCTGGTGGGCTGCAGTCCATGGGGTCACTAGGAGTTGGACACATCTGAGCTACTTCACTTTTGCTTTTCACTTTCATGCATTGGAGAGGGCAGTGGCACCCCACTCCAGTGCTCTTGCCTGGAGAATCCCATGGATGGGGGAGCCTGGTGGGCTGTAGTCCACGGGGTCACTAGGAGTTGGACATGACTGAGTCGACTTAGCAGCAGCAGCAGCAGTAGGTTGGTCATAACTTCTTCCAAGGAGTAAGCGTCTTTTAATTTCATGGCTGCAATCACCATAGGCAGTGATTTTGGAGCCCCCCAAAATAGTCGGCTACTGTTTCCACTGTGTCCCCATCTATTTGCCATGAATTGATGGGACTGGATGCTACTTTTCTGAATGTTGAGCTTTAAGCCAACTTTTTCACTCTCCTCTTTCACTTTCATCAAGAGGCTCTTTAGTTCTTCTTCACTTTCTGCCATAAGGGTGGTGTCATCTCCATATCTAAGTTTATTGATATTTCTCCTGACAATCTTGATTCCAGCTGGTGCTTCATCCAGCCCAGTGCTTCTCATGACACACTCTGCATATAATTTAAATAAGCAGGGTGACAATATACAGGTTTGATTTACTTTTCTCTAATGCCTAATAATGTGGAGCCTCTTTTCATCTGTTTTTTGATCATTTGTATTATCTTCTTCAGAGAAATGTGTATTCAAGTCCTTTGTCCATTTTTTTAATTGAGTTGTTTTTCTGTGGTTGAATTGTAGGAGTTCTTTATGTATTCAGGATATTAATCCTTTATCCGATATATGATTTTCAAGTATATTCTCCAGTTCTATAGTTGTCTGTCACCTGATAGTACTTTCTGATGTATAAGTTTTTCATTTCAAAGAAATCCATTTAATCTATTTTTTCTTCTGTTGCCTATGCCTTAGGTGTCATAACCAAGGTATTGCTGTCAAATTCAAAGTCATGAAGGTTTCCCCCTATGTTTTCTTCTAAGAGTTTTATATTCTGTGGTAACACATTAATTTTTTGATCCATTTTGAGTTAATTTTATAAGGCATTCAGTAAGGGCCCAACTTAATGCTTTTGCATGTGGATATCCAGAACTTCTGTTGAAAAGACTGTCCTTTCTCTGTTGAATGGTCTTGGCACACTTTTCACCTGATCACACATGTGAGGGTTTATTTCTTGGCTCTCTATTCTGTTCCACTGGTCTATGTCTGTCCTTATGTCAGTACCACACTGTTTCGATTACTATAGTTTGGTAGTGAATTTTGAGATTGAGAAGTGTGAATTATCCAAATTTGTTCTTTTTAAGATTATGTTGGCTATTCAAAGTCACTTTAGGATGGGTTTTCTATTTCTGAAAAAAACCAAAAATGGCTGCCAATAGGATTTGATAGGGATTAATTACATTGAATCTGTAGATCACTTTGGGTAGTACTGTCATCTTAACAATATTGTCTTCCTGTCAATGAACACAGTATGTCTTTCCACTTATTTATGTTTTCTTTACTTTCTTTCAAAGCATTCTTTATTTAATTTGTCTTTTACAAACACTTAATTAACATTTACTCTAAGCCAGGAAACACTCTAAGTGCTTTACAAACATTCATTTATTTAATCCTCATAACAACCTGATGAAGTACCATTTTAATTCCACTTTATGGATAAAGAAACTGAAGTACAAAGAGGTCAAATAACTTGCCCAAGCTCTCAGAGCCAGTACGTGGTAGAACTCTGACTTAGACCTGGCAGTATGGCTCCAGGGTTCATGCTTCTAACTATGACAATCTACGCCTTTTCTAGCACTCATTCATTCAACAAGCACATACACAACACCTTCCAAGTGATTTATTAAGAAAGTGCTCTCAGGAGAAATCCACTAAGGGAGTAAGAAAAGCAGGACAGGGAAGGGGAAGAAGTCAAACACAGGTTTGATTTCAAATGAGGCCCCTGCCTCAGCCCAATCTTGTGAGTGCTGTGGAGCATCCAAGGCAGGGGAGCTGGGCCTTCATATTGTTCCATCAGTCACTTAGCTGCAGATCACTCTGCTGAGGATGTAAACTTCAGACAATCCCAGCTCTCTACATGTCTGAGTGAAATGGCCCTAGTAGTTCAAGTTTAGTCCTCTGAAGAAAGTTACAAGTTCATGTTGGTAGGAGCAAAGTGTACAGGAGGATGGATACACAGAAGTAGTAAAGTGAATTCCAAGGGAATCTGGGTAGTATACCAAAAAACCTTGGCCTTCAAAGAGTTTATATGTTGGTAGCAAAGCCAAGCCATGCACCCTTTATATAGAATTGGCAGTGGTAAGTACTATAAGAGGGCAAATAAATTGCTAAGAAATTGGAGAGAACAGATCATAAAACAACTGTTCCTTGGGCATGCCCTGACTAAGGCAATCATAAAAGATCACTGAAGAGGTTGCATTTGACCTGGGAATCTGAGAAGAGAATTACAAGAATTACAAGATTTGGGAAAATCCTACAAGATCAATCATACCACATGTGAAGCCACACAGAGATATGAAGGTACAGAGCACTTTTAACAATCAGATAGTGCTCAGATATCATGTACTCTCAAATATAATGCATTCTCAAAACAACGTTAGAAATGCAAAATCTCCGGTCCTACCCCAGAAATATTTTATCAGACAGGGATGGAGTCAATCCGTCTTTTTATTGAATGATCTTTTCATGTGGACCATTTTTTTTAAATTTTATTGAGTTTGTTACAATATTGCTTCTGTTTTATGCTTTATTTTTTGGCCATGAGGTATGTGGGATATTAGGACTAGGCCAGCTCCAGCGGCTCATGAATACCCCTTCTACTTCAGAAAATGATAAGCTAATTGCTTATGCCAAAGGAGGAGGAATATAGGCAGCACCACCAAAGTTTGTAGTCTTCTATCAAATATCATTTAGGAGACCAGGTCATTCCTACAGACATGAGGAAGTGATTCATTTGAAGTGACCATAATTATGTAATATATAAAAATATGCTTTATGAAAGAAGAGCACAGTCTAGTAGGATAGGACATACAGAACAAAGTCATGGAAATATGATTGGGGGGTGGTCAAGATGAGGAACCATTAGGCCTGAGAGTGAAATGAACAAACACTAAGCTTTTAGGTAAGTGTATCTGGAAGGTAGGCAAAATGAATTAAAGAAATCCTGGAAGAAGGAAAATCCCTTAGGAGGCTCAGAAGCAGAACTATGGGGAGGTGGGAAAGTATGTGAGAAACTGAAAAACATTTGGCAAAGGAAAGGACACAGTTTTCTGCAGACTGCAGTTATCAATAAAATGTGATACATCTCTTCTACAAAAGTCTGATTTTTTTTTTTAGCTGAAATAGAAAATTCAGTTTTACCCTTAAAACAATGGTCATTAAAATCATCCACACAGCAAAACACAGTAATAGAGAAGTCATAACCCTACAAATGCTGATTAACTCTCATATGTATCATAGAAGAGTTCTGAAACATGGACAAGCTAAATGATTCCAGGTGTTTTTAAGATAAATACATGTAATCACACTTCTAGCTCAAACCTACAAATACACTCATTCCCTCACAAAGTTGGCATATTATAAATCAATAAAAATGCTACTTGATATGCCACCAGACTCTTTAGATCTGTTGTTAGAGTAAGTTTAGAGAAATCATTCACCCTCAGAGTTAGCCATGGGCTTCCTTTGTAGCTCAGCTGGTAAAGAATCTGTTTGCAATGTGGCAGACCCTGGTTCTTGACCCTGGTTCGATTCCTGGGTCAGGAAGATCCCCTGCAGAAGGATAGGCTACCCATTCCAAAATTCTTGGATTTCCCTGGTAGCTCAGATGGTAAAGAATCTGCCTGCAATGCAGAAGACCTGGGTTCAATCCCTGGGTTGGAAAGATCTCCTAGAGGAGAGCATGGCAACCCACTCTGGTGTTCTTGCCTGGAGAATCTCCATGAACAGAAGAGCCTTGCGTGCTACAGTCCATGGGGTCACAAAGAGCCAGATAGGACTAAGCACAGCACAGCAGCAGATTTAGACATGGTTTTCTTGTTGGTTCATCATAAAAAAGTTAACAACTACATAGTTTTAGCCTTTAATAATAACAGTGAGTATTTACTGAGTACTTACTATGTGCCAGGCTCTATGCTCTTTACATGCCTTACCTAATTTATTGCTGAAGCACAGAAAATTGAATGCATTGCCCAAGGTTACACAGCTTTTGGGCTTCCCAGGTGGTGCAGTGGTAAAGAGTCCTCCTGCCAATAAAGTAAGATGCAGGAGATGCAGGTTTGATCCCTGGGTCAGGAAGATCCCCTAGAGGAGGAAATGGCAACCTACTCCAGTATTCTTACCTGGGAAATCTCATGGACAGATGAACCTGGCATGCTACAGTTCATGGGGTTACAAAGGGTCAGACACAACTGAGCGACCAAACACACACACACACACAAACACACACATACAGCTCTTACATAGAAGAGTCATGATTCAGACCCACATCTGCTTGACTCCAGAGCCAGAGTTCAAAACATTATGACTCTTTATATCTGACCTCTTTTACTTTAATCTTTCTAAAAGACCCTTTACAATAGTCATTATTATCACCATTTTATAGGTAAGGAAGATGAGACCCAAAGAAGTCAAGTGTCAAGTTCAACAAGAGTCCACCAGGAATGTCTAGCCAGAGTTGTCTAGCCAGAGTTCTCTACTCCAAGTGCCTTTCTGGGATGGGAGTTACTCTGATTGGACGCATATTCAGTATTTCTAAAACATATCAACATTTTCTGAGAAAGAAATTAAAACATTTGAAACACAGCATAGCTGAGAGCCCTGAAGATGGGTGTGAACACACACAGATAACATAGCAACTGAATAAAGGTAATGGTGGTGGGGGAGGAATCTACACTTTAGCACTCTACCACCATAAATGATATATCAGTCTGTGTAAATATAAATAGCTATATGTCTACACATACATAGGTAAGTATATAGATACCTATTTTCAGAAAACAATAAGAAGTCACATGGACAAGCTGTGATTTCTGAAAATCCATTGAGGGATTATCATTTATCATAAAATAATTATCTTGATAAAGAAAACATTAAACGTATACAATAGCATTCACCAAGGGCTGTATCATTCAACTTTGACTTTCTTGGTCTTTTTCTCTAAAGGAAAACACCAATCTAGAGAACAATCATATAAATTTTTCTAACTAAATAAAAATCTTTTGTGTTATCTGAATGCTATTTTCTAAGAGAATCATTGCTCTTAGTGAATTCCCAGTTATTCCCTAACACGAGGCCATACCAACAAATTCATATTTCCCTTTCTTTCTTTAAGGCACTAATACTCATTTCTGAAGAGAGTATAATATGACAAAAGTAAACTCAGAACACCACAATTTATTCTTTAAAGCCTGGAATGCAAGTCCAAAGGTATTAGCCTTCCAATTACTTCCATAAACTATGTTGCCATTCTGAACATTGTTTGTCAATATTGTTTTGAACAAAATGTATTCCGGAAGTAAATTATCTCTGCTTGCCAACACAGAGATCATTCATCCTTACTCCCAGAAAAGCCAGAACCATCTCAAACCCTGAATATGTACGGAATGACAGACATGAGCTCAGGCAGGTACCAAGTCTGTAATCACAGCCACAGCTTCATATAAACAGAAATCAGTCTTTCCCAAGTCCTGTGATTAGGTCAGGAAATCTCAAATCCCTGAACTAATTGATTAATATGACAATGTGGTGGTGGGGGATGGGAATGGTTCAGCATAATAAAGGCTATACTTAAGCATAATTTGCCCTTTTCCTTCCCTGCCTATGGGGAAAGCATAATGGAAGACGTTGCCTCTGTGTTTGGGCAAAGTTCTAGGTTATCATTTATGAATCCTGCTTGGACTTTGATCTCAGTTATGCTGACAAACAAAATGAGTGGAGCAAGCCAGACAAACCCTTCAATGCCTGGTAATTGTGCCAGATGAACACAGGGTTGAACTGTTCCATCTGCTCTGGCAGGCCAGCATCAGGCCCTGCCATGTGATCTATCAGTATAAGCCCAGGTGTGGGGACCAGGCTCCAGGCTAGCCTAGCACAGCCCTAGCTGTGAACCGATGTAAGCATCAGGGAACTTATGAGAAAGCATGCAACCTGAATGTCAGTCAGGAAATGGTTACAAATTAGAAAAAGAAAGAGGAATTCAGGACAGAGGGGCCTCATATGCCACAGTAATAAAAGTAACTTCCTCTCTTCCCTCATTTCAGAACCACACAGTAGAATTCTCTCCATATGAAATTCCTTACAAGTCACATGCTCCACTAAACCACTGCCTGTCCCCTTGAATGGACTCACAGGATAGTCACACAGAAACAGATGTTACTGCTTTGCTCTCATGCTGTGAAGGGAAAGTGTCACTGAGACATGGGGAAAAGCCAATCTATGACCTCTCCAGAACAGTTCTCAAGCACCTCAAAGATGCCTTTGTCCTCTAGATGATCTGCACTCTAAAAGTTTGATAAAGCTCTCCAAGAGCCTGAAACTCAAGTTTAATGATTCCAATAAAGTATTTATCTGAGCTGAAAGTGGCCTCTCACAGCTGGCAGACCGGGAGGTGACGCTGACCTACTAAAGAGCAGTCTTTCTGTCATTCTCAGGCCGGCTAACGGAGCACACCACAGTGCAGCATCCTCCTGGGCTGGCTCATAATTATTCTCTCTCTCATGTGTGTTCTCAAGATTATCTGTATGTGCCTATATTATGGCACTCATCCTGTTCTATTGTAATCACCCATATTTATGTTTATTTTTATATATATATATATATATATATATATGCGCCATGCCACATGGCATAGGGGATCTTAGCTCCTGGACCAGATATCAAACCCACACCTGCTGCAGTGGAAGCATGGAATTTTCACCACTATTTTGCCAAGGAAACCCCCAGACTGTCATTTCTTGTAGATAGAAAGCATGTCTTCTACTGCCTCAAATCCACAGAACCTAGCACATACAGTATCCCATTCATGAATGTTCAGTGAATGAATGAATATACATCAGTCTGAATTGTGAGTATTTATTATGACCTAGCACAACATACATTTATTTCTCTTTCTGTCTGTTTTAGATTGTATCCTTCTTTGTGATTTAACGAAAACATTTTTTTCTATTTACAAACCTTGTGAGAGAGAGCTTAAACATGTTTTAAAGTTGTGAGTATCGGTTACATATGTTTATAGAGATGATAGGAGTCCTGGTAGCATTCAGTCTGGAAGTCAATTCTTTCCCTCCCAAGAGAATGGATATTTAGAGAAAAAATAATTAGGAAATTCAGCAGAAACCATGGGGAATGGGAGAGCAAGAAAGTTG
Organism: Redunca redunca; assembly: GCA_006410935.1. Taxonomy (NCBI): domain Eukaryota; kingdom Metazoa; phylum Chordata; class Mammalia; order Artiodactyla; family Bovidae; genus Redunca; species Redunca redunca. The sequence continues at coordinate 79,121 of SJYQ01007282.1, forward strand.
TAACCTATAAAAACAAAAGTGGCCCAAGCAGATAATCAGGAGGGGTCCCAGGGGTACATATCAACCAGAGAGCACACCCACTTGAAGGCAGAGGGCCCGAGACAGCAGAGTGGGGGCCTTCAGGCAACCAGTCACTGCAAAGACAAGGGACGCTGCAGCCTGGAAGAAAAGAGCAGGCCGCCACGGAAGGAAAAAGGTGCACAAGAGGCAATAGAAGGAAACAGGTCAAGTGAGTAAAAGAGAAAGCAAGAGGCAGGGAAATGCTTCAGTGAGACATTCTAGGCAGGTCAGGAGAACTCTAGTCACGTAGTAAATACGTCCCATGAAAAAAAGGTGAAATGTATGAACACCTGGCAAAACGTCTAGACATCTGACAGAATAGCAGAAGAGCCCATGAGGGTAAAAGGAAAAGGGAAGAGAACTGTAACTCTAGTGGTAGAAGTTCTTTAACAGAGAGAACTTGCTGAGTGAAACAAAACTGGGGATCAAAGAGAAGTATGTTAGTATATATGGTTTGGTTTTGTTTTTTTTTTTTGGTAATGTTCAAATAGTCACTTTAGCACATTTAATGTTTTCTCCAGAGGGAAAGGTAACATGGTTCTCAGATGAATCTTTATTGGTTGTAAGTCTCAGGATATTGTCATAACAAATGCCTCAGTGTGAGGGCAACAATAGCCACCCCCCATTCAGGCAGGAAGAAATAGTTCTTGACTGGATCTGCCTCTGCTCCTGCCTTCCTATCCAAGAGAAAGGGTGGCATGGAGCAGTTTGTTCCCCAAAACACATGCAACCTCATAAAAGACTAGTGGTTTAACACAAGATGAAATCCAGGCTTTTACATATCAGGAAAACTTAGTATCACTCGCTATAACTAGATCCCCTGGCAGAGGGTATGGCAACCGACTCCAGCATTCTTGCCTGGAGAATCCCCAAGGACAGAAGAGATTGGCAGTCTACAGGGTTGCATGAGTCAGACATGACTGAGTGACTAAGCACAGCACAGCTATACCTACAGTACAAATCCTCCATTCTTATAGAAAGAGATGCAACCAACATCAGGAGAGAAGATATAAGACACTGATATCCCATAAAAGTACTGGATGACCCAAAGTCACAGACACAATACAGGACAGTTTAAATTCAATTAAAGTGTCTCTTCATCAGACAATAGAGCTACTGTCATGAATAAAAATTTTTTCCAGTTTTACTGAGAAAATAATAGACATATATTACTGCACGATTAAGATATACAACATGGTTTGATTTACATCTATTGTGAAATGATTGCCACAATAGATTTAGTAAACATCCACCATCTCACATAGGTACAGTAAGAAGAAAAACTTCTTCCTTGTGACAAGAACTTTTAGGATATGCTCTCTTCACAACTTTCTTACATATCATTAAGAAAAGCTAACTATAGTCATCAAGTTGTACATTATATCTCTAGTACTTATTTACCTTATAACTGTAAGTTTATACCTTTAACCAATGTTCCTTCCCTCCTTGCTCTGCCTCTGGTAACTGCAAATCTGATCTCTTTATAAGTGAGTTTGGTGTCACTGTTCTTTTCTAGGTTCCACATATAAATGAGATCATATAGTATTTATCTCTGTTTGACTTACTTCATTTATCATAATGTCTTCAAGATCCATCCGTGTCACAAATGGTAGGAGTTCTTTATTTCTATGGCTGAATAACATTCAATTGAATAGATAGAGAGACAGATAATCTGAACTCCTTTATCGATTTAACCATCAATGGACACTTAAGTTGTCTCCATGTATTGGCTATTTTAAATAATACTTCTGTGAACATGGAGGTGCATATATCCATTTAAGTTTGTATTCTTGCTTCCTATGTATATATTCCCATAAGTGGAACTGCCCTCATATGGTAGTTCTATTTTTAATTTTTTAAGGAAACCTCATACTGTTTTTCACAGTGGCTGTACCAATTTACAATCCTACCAACAGTGGACAAGGCTTCCTTTTTCTCCACATTCACACCAGCATTTGTTATCTCTTGTGTTTTAGAGGATGACCATTCTAACAGGTGTGAAGTCATATCTCATTGTGGTTTTAAGCTGCATTTCCCTAATGAGTAGAGATGTTGAGCATCTTTTCATGTACCTGTTGGCCATTTGTATGTATTCTCTGAAAAAAATGTCTATTCAGGTCCTATTTAATAAGATTATTTTTTGCTATTGAGTTGCATGAGTTCTTTATTTTGGATATTGTGTGCTAAGTCACTTCCGTTGTGATTGACTCTTTGTGACTCTATGGACTGTAGACCATCAGGCTCCTCTGTCCAAGGGATTTTCCCCTTACCAAATATGTGGTGGGCAAATATTTTTCCCATTCTGTAGGTTGTCTTTTCAACTTATGATTATGGGTAGCCATCCTAAACGATTGCTTGTCAAGACTCTCAATTGTTCTCTCACCTCAAGTGTCTAGTTCTTGCAATCTATCTTCTGTGACAAATTCAGAGTAATTATCCTAAGAGATAAAACCAATTGTGCCATCCTCTACTTAAAACCCTCTCCTCACTCCCTGCCAGTACCCAATAGAATGAATTCTGAGCTATTCAGGATGGCACAGAACATTTCTCAGAATCAGGCTGCAAGCTACTTTTCCAGTTTTATCTTCTACCACTTTCTTCTTCCCTCATCCTTTTCTTTTTACACCAAAGTAGACTTTTCAACATTCCAGGAATAAATAGGTATTTTCAGATATTCATACTGCCCCTTCATCCTATCCCCACAGTTATAATGCTGCAGAATACATCATGAGAAATGCTGGGCTGGATGAAGCATCAAGATTACTGGGAGAAATATCATGCAGATGACACCACCCTTATGGCAGAAAGTGAAGAAGAACTAAAGATCCTCTTGATGAAAGTGAAAGAAGAGAGTGAAAAAGTTGGCTTAAAGCTCAACATTCAGAAAACGGAGATCATGGCTTCCGATCCCATCACTTCTTGGCAAATAGATGGGAAACAGTGGAAACAGTGGTTGACTTTATTTTCCTGGGCTCCAAAATCACTTCAGATGGTGGCTACAGCCATGAAATTAAAAAGACGCTTACTCCTTGGAAGGAAAGTTATGACCAACCTAGACAGCATATTAAAAAGCAGAGACATTACTTTGTCAACAAAGGTTCGTCTAGTCAAGGCTATGGTTTTTCCAGTGGTCATGTATGGATATGAGAGTTGGACTATAAAGAAAGCCGAGTGCCAAAGAATTGATGCTTTTGAACTGTGGTGTTGGAGAAGACTCTTGAGAGTCCCTTGGACTGCAAGGAGATCCAACCAGTCCATCCTAAAGGAGATCAGTCCTGGGTGTTCATTGGTAGGACTGATGTTGAAGCTGAAACAGGTGGCCAATACTTTGGCCACCTGATGCAAAGAGCTGACTCATTGGAAAAGACCCTGGTGCCGGGAAAGATTGAGGGCAGAAGGAGAAGGGGACGACAGAGGATGAGATGGTTGGATGACATCACCAACTCGATGGACATAGGTTTGGGTGGACTCCAGGAGTTGGTGATGGACAGGGAGGCCTGGTGTGCTGCGGTTCATGGGGTCACAAAGAGTCAGACACGACTGAGCAACTTAACTGAACTGAACTGAGACAGCTCACACACTAAAATCCTACCTTTCAAGGGCCTGCTTAAATGTCTTTTACTCAGTTTTCTTAGTCACAACAATTCTTCTTGCCTATATCTTTGAATTCTCTGACAGAGGATGAGATGGTTGGATGGCATCACCTACTCAATGGACATGAGTTTGAGCAAGCTCCTGGAGTTGGTGATGGATAAGGAAGCCTGGCATCCTGCTGTCCATGAGACTGCAAGGAGTTGAACATGACTGAGTGACTGAACTGAACTGATATCTTTGAATCACATTATGTTAATGTTTAATTACATCACCATAGGAAATTGACTTACTTGAAAGTTGTGTGTGTCTAAATTTCCAACTGGATTATAAACTCTTTAGGCAGAAATACACTGACGATAACCTTTACATTTTTCTCCTAAATTAGTTTCAGCTAGATACTTACACTTCTTTAATGCTTGCTCTACTTTCATACTCAATTTAAATTTAGCAATCATTCCAAGTCTTATTAGGCTGCATCCTTAGTTGATGCAAAAAAGAGTTACAGTTTTAGAATGCAATATTTTCTTTCCACAATTCATTAATCAAGTCTACAGAAAGGCTAGAACAGGCTAGTATCAAGCAAAAGCCCAAACAATAGAGAGACAGGGAATATCATATTTACAAAGGGCAGAATTCATGTCATTAATTAAAAGGAACAATTTCCTCACAGAATGTCATACCAGGCCAAACAAAAGAGTGCCTCTCAAATTTTATATCTATCATATATGATCTGGATTGTAGCTATATGTTTACATGACAGAAATAGTGTCTCTTATGTTTCATGCCATTTTCCAACATAACTATTGCAATAATCTACACAAAGGAAGTGTTCAAAAACATGTGTCAACTGATAGAAAGACTGAGGACCTACTATTTAAATTGTCTTGTGATCATCAAATTTTCAAAGCTAATAGAAACTATACAAGATAATTTCTTTAGGTTTTAGACTATTGAACTGAAAGTAGTCAACAACCCACAATAAATTTACTAACAACTCAAATCAACTACTATATATTTGTTTATACATATATACACAAAAATATAAAATGTAATCTTTCCCCTCAAGTTGCTGACAGCTAACTCAGAGAATTAAAATTCACATATGTGAAAAAGAAAAGAATACAACACAAAACTGAGATCACTAAATTACATTTGTTTTAGAAAGGTGCAGAAATCATAACTGGAATTAGAAGATGAAAATAAGGCAAAATAGCTTGGAGTTAATGTGGTAGAGAAAATAAAATTTCACCTGTAAGAGTTTTTTTCTAAAAGAATTACTACCCACGTGTGCAAAGCTGCATGTTCAAAGTTTTATCTCAGCATAAAGTGGAAATAATCTTGATATCCAGGACCAAATTACCTAACAAATTATCAGACATCCATAAAACATATAGAATAAACTCTTTAGCAACTCAGGGTTGGGCTGCTACCCACCCATAGTGGGAATTCCACGTATAATAACATTACAATTGGCCCTCCATACTTGGGTTTCCACATCCACAGGTTCAACCAACTATGATTGTGTAGTACCACAGTACATATTAAAAAAACTTTACACATGTTGACTTGTGTAGTTCAAACCTGTTATTTAAGAGCCAACTGTATTATGAAATAATGTTAATATATATGATTCACATTTAATATATATATGATTCACATTTAATATAAATGATTCACATATACATTTACCTTATGTGAATAGAAAATGATAATATATCAGAATGAGCATTATGTATAATATTTTGTAAAACTAGTTATATACATCAATGCCTAAAAAGCTATAAAAGAGGTTTCCTCTGATCCCTGAGCTAAGGAAAATATTTATTTCCTCCTTTTATTTATCTTTATTATCTGCATTTTTATGGTAAACATGTATTTCTTTTATAATAAGAAAAACAAACACTAATGGGGTTTCCTAGTACCTTGGAGCAATCTGGCATTCAAAGTAAGCATTCCCTCCTCTTTCTGTGTCCAAGAGAAGATCTAGTAAGATTAAGCCCATGAAAGAGTTTTTAAATGAATAAAGTGCTCTACTAAAAAGAAAAAAAAAAAAGAAGATATAACTTTTTAACTTCTTAAGGAAGGTATTTTAGTTTACCTTATGTATTGATGTGACCAGACCACGTGGCGCCCAAATATTTGTTCAAACATTAATCTGAGCATGTCTGTGAGGAAGTTTTTGGATGATACTAACATTTGAATCCAAAGAGTGAATAAAACAGATTGCTCTCCAAAATATAGGTGAGCCTCATCCAATCAGCTGAGACCTGAATAAAACAAAAAGGATAAGTAGGTGGGAAATTCTTCTGCCTGACAGTTTGAGCTGAGATGCTGGTCTTCTCCTGCCCTCAGACTAGACTTACACCATTGTCTTTCCTGATTCTCAGTCCTTCAGACTCAGGCTGGAACTACATGATTGGCTTTCTTTGATCTCCAGGTGGCCACCTGCAGCTCTTGGGATGTCTCAGCCTCCATAATCATGTGAACCAATTTCTTATTTGATTAATGTGTTTATTTATGTCTATTTATCTATCTCCTACCGTTTCTGTTTTTCTGGAGAATCCTGAATAAAGCAGAGAAGGAATCCTTAATCCTAAAATATCTTTAAAGAAGTTAATCTTATAGTTGTGTGCAAGATGGACTAGAGTGGGGAAAGTCCAGAGGCTAAGAATTCAGCTGAAAAGATGCTGCAGAAAGTGGGCAAAAATGATGAGAGGATGAAAGATGGCTGGGGATGAAGCCAATGGAAAAGGGAAGCTTCTGGTGCTCAGAGAATCAATAGGACTGAGTTCTAATTCTAGCTGGGCCCTAGAGTAAGTCAATCACTTCCCCTCTCTAAGCCTCTGATTCTTCATGTATAAAATGATTTGTTTAGACCAGAAATCCTCCAGGGTCCTTTTCTGTTCTATAAATCTAAGATTCTGTTACAATAAGAAACAAATTTAGATGCTTTTGTTCAAACCATGAATACACTGGCTTCACTTTGTTCTTATACTATACTGAATATTCCATTGGTGCTCAATAAATAATACATTAAGCAAGCTCTTTTGGACATCATGGTTTAATTCAAAGGCCTAGAAATGCCCTGCCTTTTGGCAAAGTCTTTGCAATATCAATTACTTTATTAAGTTTGCAAACATATGATGGAAAAATAGGCACATTACTTTGAAATAGGCCTGTTTTAATCTAATCCTCTTTCTTAATCATGGAAAAAGCCAATTTATAAGAATAAAACATTCCATATCTGATAATTTATTTATAATGAAACATTAAGTCACTTCAGGACTTGATGAAATTTGAAGTTATTCTGCAAGGGTTCAGTGAACTTCCAGCAGACCAGACAGCAATACCAGTTTGATATATGTGCATTCCCTTCCCACAGGTATACTAGACTTAATTGTCTTCCAGACCTGAATCTAAGTTAGTCCAGGAAGAAAAAAACCTTACCTTTATTCCAAATAGAAATCTCACATCAAAGCTGAGAAGCACTTGAATACTATATCTAAAGATTAACTCCCTCAGATGTTCAAATTCATGTGATCCACATTATATATGAATGTGGATCTCTTTTATAGATCCTCATGGTATTACATATGATGGTTATCATTATATATGAATGTGAATCTCTTTTATAGATCTTCATGGTTAATCCCATCTGATCAAATTCAACCATCTTACAAACAAATCACAAAGCCACAAAAGATGTAATAAACACACAGAGAGTGCACTATCTCATACACATTCACCAACACCGTCTTCCTGAGAATAATACAGTTCTCTGGGTATTTCCTGAGTCAGAAGTTTAAATGCACACACCCATGATTCTCCAGTGACTAGCATATTACTTAGTTATTCTCTGTCTGCCTGGAAAATCAACAGAAAAAAAAGAAAGAAGAAAAAAAGGACAGCACACTAAATCTCTTTTCATCCTGTTGTCTGATCTCTTAGAACCTGGACACATGTACCATTTCTTACTTTCATAAAATCCTTTTCCTTCCTTTGCTTTAGGTTCCTTTTTTTCAACTCAACCTGGATCTAACAGCATTTAATGTCCTGAAGCTTTCAGGTAAGGCCATATTTTACATCATATTTTATTTCTGGTCTTGGCAGTAAATGTGGAATTAGCTATTAAGTCCGGATTTCTCATCTAGTCAACTCCAGGAAAAAGTACAATAGAGAAAGGAGGAAAGAGCCAGAGACCCTGACCAACAGGAACTATATTAAACCAGAAGAAAGGTTTTCCACTTGTGATCCAATAGAAAAGAAAAAAGAAAGGCTCAACATTTCCATCATCGAATGAGAAGTTCTTCCAGTGGAGGGGCTCTGTGGTGAACCTTTCCCTGACTTTTCTCCAGGAATACTGAATATGTCATGACTCCTTTCAACTCTGCCTCCTCATTCCATGCTATTAATTGAGGTTTATGAGCTCTAACCTATTATTTGTAAAGAGGGAAAAAAGGAGGATTTCTTCCAAAACTATCTGGTTCTCCATCCCCACCTGCCTTCATTTATAAAACAAGCCATCTAAATCTCGCAGGCTATTTTTCCACCGGCTTGTTTATAATGTGGTAATGATTATGCTAATTCCAGCTGGGAATACATCGATGTGGACCTGCTGTGTGAGTCTGTGAAGTGGGGCAGGGCTTTATAAGTGCATGAGGAGAACAATTCCATAAAATTATAGTACATATGTAGCCCTCTCTCCATATTTACTAGTTTGTTGTAAGCTCCTTCTCAAATGGGAAATAGACCATGTTTCCTTTGCAGAAGGATAGTTATTGAATAACGAAGACCATGTGTTCTGCTACATCTTATTTGTCTGAGCACTCTGCAGCAATTTTCTGAACCAAATTAATAACAGTATACTAAACTTATTTCCCCAGTGAAAACTTCTGGCTACTAACAGTGTCAGTATATGCACCTCACTGTCCCCAAGAGCACAGGTAATCATTCTGCAACCAAGCCCATGATGCATCTAAGTGATGCATGCTGCTTATGGTATGTGAGGGGAAATGACACCCTCTAATGAAATGATACTGTTTATACAAGCAATAGAGTATTACATCACTTTCCCTACAAAGAGAAGAGAATGTGAAATTTCACAAAAGACAGATAGCTATTTAATGCATAACTTGTCACCACGATCAGCCTCAGCGTAATAAAATGCACATGGAAAAATCCCTCGCAGCAAGCCCCTTGCATAGCAGATTCTTGCTTCATCTGGGTTCAAGGGTGTGTATGTCTCTGAAGAAAATGATATTTCTCCTTTGCTCACTCACACACACACACACACACACACACACGCTGCACAATAAGCTTCAAATTACATTTCGAAGATGTCTGCTGGATGCTGAGTACACAAAGGCAAGAGGCTGGCAGTGAGCCTCCTCTGTGATTAGAGACAAAACGACTATCTCCTTCCTACAGATCAAGGAAATGCACATCCACATGACAGCTAAACACTGGAGAACCCAGTGTACATAAGAACTGCTCTATTTTTACCCCTGAGAGCCAAGTAAATTGCAAGCAAACACAATGTAATTCTGGTAGCAAACCAATCACAAAAGGGGTGTACATTTTTTTTTACAACTTTATTCCAAATGACACTACTTCCTTACCCAGTATGATTTTTGCCACATCAGTGTAAGGGCATTTTTCTGCACCCATACCTGGAAGCAAATAGAATCCTGTTGTCTCAACAAAACTTTCAATGAATGTTGCCAGTGACGGAGGTTTTGTAACATCCTTACATTTCAAATAGAGTGGTTTTGGTGCCAACCCAATATATAGGCATATATGCTTATTATTACAATTCACTCTATAAAATCCCGATTGGGGGATTTTCGTTCCATCTAGACATCACAACTCAAACATTCTATTCATTCCACAGCATGTTCTCTCTCTCCAACTAAAAATTCTTTCTGCTTTTCTGATGTAAATGTAAAACATTAATTATAATTCACACATGAGAAATATTTCTAACAGAATCAGAAATAGTAAGAGTTAATGGTTTAGTCCAGCAGATAAACTTTTGCAGGTTTCCATCTGAAAGTCATAACATAACCTTTTATTCTGTGTGTCATTGGTACAGAAGGTTTTTCAAGGCAGAGTTCTTCAAACTGCAAGATGTTAAACAGATGTACTGTAGAGTCTTCCAGGTCTAAACTATGAAGAGTCTGTTTTCAGTCTGTGTGTTGAGTCCTTCATTTGTTTTATTCCTTTATCAAGATCTTCATGTTTGGGTATTCTGTTAAAATTATGTTGCTGTTACTTAATTATGTTGCAATTTCTTAAACTGCAAATTTGTTTAGAACCAGATTTTAAACCATACTCTTTTTGAACTAAATAAGAAATATTCATTTAAATTTTGCCATTTAAAGGCATGTGTTAGCAGGAAAAATCTCTGCTTCTTATAGCAGGTGCTGTAAGCCCAATCCCAGATGTTGTGATGTGTAAATAGCCACTGAAGAATTTGAGAAATGGGTAGAGATGTGAGAAAGAGGAATGCATAAATAAAAAGCAGACATTTTTGAAACTTCAGGTCATATGGCCTATCACTAAAAGCCCTTTCTAAACATTTCAACTTTTGTTTTCCATTGGTGGGCTTCTATACTTAATGGTTTCTCATATTGCAAATATTACTTTCCAAAATGTGGGAATAGGCATAGTCATGGGCCTGGCCATTCATTTCCAAGGAACCAAATTCTATCCCCATATTGACCAGAATGAGATGTGCTACATTCCAGTTCAATAAGCTAAGGTACAGAACTCTGTCTTATAGATGTGGCCATTTCTCCGATCTTAAACCAGATTGAAGTTTGGAGTTTAACAGTATCAAGGCAGCATGATAAATGGGGTTCTCTGTAGCTTAAACCTCAGTCTTTGTAGTTGAAAGGCTAGTTTTGCCCCTTTTGTTCTTACCCATTTGTTACTTGAAGGGATTTCAGAATGTATAGTTCTAACAGGTTTAAAAGGGTGCTTATAAATGTTTTCTCCTTATTTAGTTTGATGTTGGCAGCGCCCCTCCATCATTTCAATGAGACACATGAGCAGAAAGGCCTTTATAATATAGGCAGGGCTTTATAATGTGGGCAGCTTCCTTCTCGAATATCCTTTTGCTATCAGACTAATCAGTAGTAAAGGATAATTAAAGCCATACATAACACAGGGCCGAGTTTTGACTACTTTAACCACTTCACTACCCAACCCCTCTGCATATACACTGACAGAAAAATACAGAGCATGGCCTTGAAAGGGAATCTAGCATGGAGGTTAAGAGCACAGACTTTGGAGTCAAATATACCTGGATTTTCATCATGACCAGCACTTACAGGATGTGTGGCTAGAAAGTTACTTACCTCTTGAGGCCACCGTTTCCTGTCTGTAAAGAGGATGATGATAATGATGGTTATGAGTAGATTATAAGTGTGATAGAATTATTGTGAGGATTAATAGGAAAGGTACATAAGTGACTCAGCCAACAGCCTGACACTTAGTACTAAATGTTAGCTATTATTGTATTGTAGCATCTATACCATGTATTCCAACTAAAGTGGATACCTCTCTCCTCACCGAACCCTTACCCCTGCCGCTGTATTACCAAGCATTTGCAGATGCCGATCTTTTTCTTTGGAAGGCCCTCTTCATATATCTCTGTATGTACTGCCTATACCAGCATCCCATCCTTTGTGTTCTCTGTCCAAATTTACCCAACCTTTGAGACACAGATCAAATGCCACTTCCTCATGAAATATTTCCTGAACTCTTCAAGTTGTGAACTTGTACTTCCTTGAATCCCCATGGTTTTTGTTTTTCCTACTGTAGAGAGTTGAACATTCTGCTTGTTTACTCTCATCGACTATCATCATTGGTTCGTGGATAGTCCTTGTGCTACATTTATTTTCCCTTTTATTCCCAATCCTCATTCCTAGACTCCTTCTCCCATAGGAAAACTTTCTAATATATATTTATATCCTTTTATTCATAATTATTCTTGGAAAATATGTATTAGTTTTATGCACACACATTAATTTACTTAAATGAACACTGTGATAGATGTCAGTCTGCTTCTTTTATTTCTCCATGGTCTTTTGTGATCCTTCTGTGCATTGCTTGCTTACATTTTACCTAAAGTTTTGGTTTGGTTTTCTTGGCTGCATCAAGTCTCAGTGGTGACATGTTGGATCTTTCATCATGGCCCATAGGCTCTTCCTTGAGGTGCACAGGGATCTTAGTTCCCTGACAAGGAATTAAATCCACATACCCTGCATTGGAAGGTGGATTCTTAACCATGGGACCACCACAGAAGTCCCTTACCTACACTTTTAACATTGAATTCCTGGCCACCAGAAATGAGTATCTTCATACGTTCCCCCTCATGGACCTGTTTGGGAATTTTTCTTGGGATATATGCCAAAGAGCAGAATCACAGGATCACAGGAATAAGTAAGCCTATTGACCAAATAATGGCAAATCATTCTCCAAAAGCTCTTCACTGGCAGGAATCTCAACAGAGGTGCATGTTGGCCTCTATATTCCACATCTCTGTCAACACATGGCTCTATCCAGCCAAGTCTTGCCACTTTATTCAGTGTAAACTGATATCTCGTCATTGTTTTCACTTGCATCTCTACTTACTAATGCATTGACTCTTCATGGTTCTGTTTTTCTTTGGCCTTTGGCTTATACAGCCCGAAATTTTTTCATCTGAAATGCTTCTCTTTTCTCTTCACCCTCTGCAGATTACAAATTACTTTAAGGTAGAAGTATATTTATTTTTCTCATTTTTGCACTCACTACAAAGTCTACTATAGTACCTGAAGAGAGACATAAAATATTAATAAATAAATAAAAATAAACTAAAAACATGAGAGTATGTGTGGACAGTGACAGAGAAAAATGAGTGCTTTGAAATCTAAAATAAGTGAGATAAGGTTCACCCTCTGATTTCTAAAATCATGATTTCCCTTGGCCAGCTGAACTAAAAATGACAGCACCCATTCACTGCCTCAAACTCCACACTGAAGGTTAGGAAGAAGTCGCTAACGTGCTGATTCTAAAGTAGAGATTTTACTGTGACATCTACAAACAGTCCCCCTTGATCAGATGCACAAGTGAATTTCACTTTAAGGACCTAATAGGCATTAAGCTGGCAGCTTCATCTTGGGAAACCCCAAAGCCCTACTCTTATATACAGATACAAAAACTGGTAAAGAAAATTCTACTTCTTGCCAACATTAATTTTCCCTAGAGGGTAGGTGGGTATTTACCTAGTAGCCTATGCAGATAGCTATACTTTCTGTAACTTTCCTGCTAAAGACAGAGCAACAGTGGTCTCACACTTAATTATGTGTGAGAACATCATGAACACTTGCTTGATTAATATCATGAAAGTTGCCAAGTCACAGTGTGATGATCAAGAACAAGGTCTTTATAGAGTCAAACTGACATGGGCATTATATGACTCTGTCACATACCAGCTCTGTTACTTTTTATTCTTCTGCCATCAGTTTTTGCATCTGCAAAATATGAACAATGAGACTGGCTCTATAGGACTATTGTACCACTAATAACCAAATGAAACAATGGTATAGTACTTGATAAATGGTAGAGATTTCATTATGCCTGTCCTTTCCCCAACCTATTCCACATTATCGAGGTGAAACAATAGATGGAAGTATGCTACTAACATGTGAATTAAGTCTTAGAAAGAAATGATATATGATTAAGTGAGAGGTTTTCCTTGCAAAATTGAATTTTATTTGCTGTAGTGGGGAAAATACATTATTTTAAGAAAAAAAGATTTGGTTTTATTTTGAGTTCCAGCTATACCACTTCAATGCTGTGTGAGCTTAAGCAAGTACCTTGGCCTCAAACCAGTATGCAGACTGCTGTCAATAGGGATAATACTACATAATCTTCAGACACACTGTAAAAATGTGACATGATAATAAATGGGAGAGTACTTTGGAACCTGCAAAATAGCATGCATAAAATATGTTCAGTATCACTGGTTTCCAAAGTCTGACAGCACCTTAGTTATTATTGGCATTTAGTTGGTGCTCAAAACAATAATCTACTCCATGATTCAAAATGTCAGAAGCTTTTTTCTAGGGATTAAGCAATGTTGGTAAAAATTTTTATTTCACTTTATATGCCCAACTTTCATTTAGTATTTTGGAAATCAGAAGATTCTATACAACATTTGAGACAAGACGAAAGAAACCACCATTTCCCTAACTCTATAAACATTAACAAGAGAAATGTGTCTCTTTAGAAGAATTTTGCTTCTCTAGAACAATTGTTTATTTTAATCTTATGAAAATCCTAATACTTATATAAGCAATTTCGTTTCCTTCTTTTTGCTGCCTGCTAGAAATCTCAGAATAAAACCGGAGGTCACTTCTGAATGTGCTAGACTACACAGCATTTTATATTTTGTGTTCTTACCTCTTCTCAGACGTATTTTACTATTCTAACACATATTCTTCTTTGCCCAGATTGTCCTACTTGCTGTTTTATCTTCTTGAGCAAGGAAGTTGAAAATAAATAAACAGAATTATCGCAATGTATGGGGAGAAGTTAGTCTGAACTTCACTTTAGAGCCTTCTAAAGGAGAGCCATCTTTTATCTGTATGTCTTGCTCCTATCCTTGGACAGCACCAAAGCATCTCAATCAATCTTTCCTCATCTGCATACCTACTATACAGAGACAGGGCTCTTAAGTATTTAGTCTTTGCTCAAGAAAATGTCCCTGGTTAAATTTGAATGCTTACTTCTTATCATTCCTTTGTGTCATCAGCACCCAAACTTAATCTTTGCTTTGGTTTGTGTTGAGAAGTATTTCTTGAAAACATTACCCAGCTTATTAGCTTGTGTATTCTAATCTTTAAAATTCTGAACTAAAGCCAGCCCCAAGCATCCTGTATTGAACCTGGACTGGCAATTCGTTTCTTAAATGATAATATACATGTTAACTAAACCCAAACATACCTTGCCTACATGTGGTGCTTATATAACACGGGTTCTTATTCTGTTTTACAGAGCATCAAACTCTGACTAGAAACTTAAAGGGCAGAATGCCCTGCTGTCAAAAACAGAAAGGGGAAAAAAATAAAAGAAATAGCAAACAAAAAAACTTGGTGACCATAACTGTAACCTTATCTGGTTATTTTAAGAGGGTGGAAGGAGAATATTTTGATGGTGAAAATCGAGTCATAAGCCTTCATTTTCTATAATAGGCTATGCACAAAGTTTAAACTTTTTATACTGTTTTATATCTTTCATACCAGACCATTTATCTAGTAATCAATAATAACCCTAATACTTTCATCCTTCAAATTGTTTTCAAACATAGTTTCAAAATCCAAGCATTAAAAATTAATACTAAATGGATGAATATGTTCATTACCTTGACTGTGGTGATGGTTTCCTATGTCAAAAATGTCAATGCTTAATGATGCAAAAATAATAATAGTTATCACTGCCATTAATCATAGTAATAAATTTGAACTACCAAAATACAACATGATGTGCTTCACCATGGAGGTATTCTCTTACTTGACTTAATATAAGAGCAACATTAATAATAAAATTAAATTGACTGCCTACAGATGAATGCCATTAAGGTTGTAAAGTTAAATAAAGTAAACAATATGTTTTGTAGGTATTCTCAGTCATTAGTTTAACAACAGAAAAAAAGAAATTCAAATATATGCAATAGACTACATTAAATGACTCATAATGATTAGTCCCATAAAATATATAAATTATTTTCTAAACTTCCCCAAATAGAAATTTCCTTGCTCATAATGGAGTTAGTCTAAAATTACCCTTATGCTACTGTGTTTTGACTTTTTAAAAAGTCTCCTTAAGAATATTAAATTTGCACTACCTAATAGTTTCCTGTTTATATTAAACATTATTATAAAAAGTGTTTAATGGTCCTATGGATTGTACTAAATTCAAAATCTTCAAAATCTCTGTTAAGAGGCCAGTACAGCTGAATGTTAAGGAGAACCCATAATGAAGGATTTATAATGCTTTATGTGTTCAGGGCTGTATAACCATAAAAATTACTTCTCAAACACATAAATTTAGGCTACATCCACATCTAAGACCTAACATACATTTGTTTTCTATTGTTTATTCATTCTAAACACCAGAGTTGCACATGGTGTGTATTCAGAATTATAATGAAATAATTGGTGACTATTTGGTTTAATAAAGATAAAGCTTTCATAATTAATCTGTTAATTAAAGCCTGATAAGCAGCATTATAGACCTTATAGTTTTATCCCAAATTTTAATAAAAATATAAAGAATAGGATGTTTCATTTTATAATGATAAGGCAAATATTTCTCATCATATTCAGTGGCTAGATTTGCTAGGGAATGTAGCTTTCCTGCACCTGGGGCTCAGGAGTCTGCCACACTACTTTGGCAAAAGAAAATTTTTACTTTCAAAGGGAATACAGGCTTATAGGTAGTGTGATAATAAACTGCTGGAGTAAAGAGGTTCCTTCCTCAGACTTTTCCAGTGGTCCAGTGGTTAAGACTTTACCTTCCCCACTGCAGGGGGTATGGGTTCAATCCCTGGTGGGAGAACTAAGATCCCACATGCCTCAGGGTGAGGCTGAAAATATTAAAAATTTTAAATGGAGGTTCCTTTCTCAAAAATGTAGTAAAACAAAGACCCTGATGATATTATTTGAATCCCTTAATGCAGCCATTCTTGAAACCAGGAGCGACTCCAACATATTAGTAATGGTATTAATCTATCAGTTCAGTTCAGTCGCTCAGTCATGTCCGACTCTTTGCAACTCCATGAATCGCAGCACGCCAGTGAAATTCTGACAGAATGTGGTCCACTGGAGAAAGGAATGGCTAACCACTTCCCAGTATTCTTGCCTTGAGAAACCCATGAAGAGTATGAAAAGGCAAAATGACAGGATACTGAAAGAGGAGCTCCTCAGGTCAGTAGGCGCCCAATATGCTACTGGAGATCAGTGGAGAAATAACTCCAGAAAGAATGAAGGGATTGAGCCAAAGCAAAAACAATACCCAGTTGTGGATGTGGCTGGTGACAGAAGCAAGGTCTGATGCTGTAAAGAGGAATATTGCATAGGAATCTGGAATGTCAGGTCCATGAATCAAGGCAAATTGGAAGTGGTCAAACAGGAGATGGCAAGAGTGAACATCGACATTCTAGGAATCAGCAAACTAAAATGGACTGGTATGAATCTATAGCTTCATTTTTTTTTGTTTGTCTTTACTTTAAACTGGGTTTTGGTCACTAACAGAAAGAGTATGAATGTTTGTTTTTTTTTTTTTAAGATTTTGTGGTTTATTTTATACTGTTCTGTCACATATCATTTAGTGAATAACTTACCTTTTTAGAATCCTCTGACTTTAATTTACTTGAAAACTGTATCCTCTTAAATGCATAAAGTAAAGCTTGTTCAGTTGCTAAGTCATGTCTGACTCTCTGTGACCCCAAGAACTACAGCATGTCAGGCTTTCCTCTCCTTCCCTATCTCCCAGAGTTTGCTCAAACTCAT
The DNA here is from genome assembly GCA_006410935.1 of Redunca redunca. Classification (NCBI taxonomy): domain Eukaryota; kingdom Metazoa; phylum Chordata; class Mammalia; order Artiodactyla; family Bovidae; genus Redunca; species Redunca redunca. Next base: position 96,334 of record SJYQ01007282.1, read on the forward strand.
GGCCATTGTATTGATGATAGTAAAGCTAACCATGTACATAAAAGGGTCTAAGAAACTCTCCTTTAAGAAAAATTATCAAATTCTCTCTTCTCCCCAGGCTGAGAAAAATGTCTCTACTCTCAGCTCCCAGAGCAGCATCCACAGAGTAACTAGTAATTTGGGTGCTCAGTGACTAAGTCATGTCCGACTCTGCAACCCCATGGATTACAGCCCACCAGGCTTCCCTGTCCATGGGATTTTCCAGGCAAGAATACTGATGTGGGTTGCCATTTCCTTCTCCAGGGGATCCTCCTGACCCAGCAAACCAGGACCAGGTCTTTCATATCTGTATCCCCACAGCCTAACCAATTACTTAACATGTAGCATGCCTTCAGGAAATGCTTATCAAAGTATTGGATCTCAGTATCACACAGCTAACCACTTGCCTGGCCTTAGTCAGTGAGCTCACATCCAGTTCTAAGAGCAGCCATTCCAAAACTTCCCATCCTCATATCTCTCATGATTGCCTTGCTTCTAAGCTGATCATTCAGAAATAATTTTGCCTACTACTTTATTGAGAAAATGACCAAAGAAGGAATTCCCTCTACTTTCTGTCCCTTCACCTTTAACCCACCACGCTCCTCTCCCGCTTCTTCCTGGCAGTCTCAGAGCATGAGGTACCCTTTCTTATAGGTTTTTCCCATTTCTCTCATGTTCAAGCTCTTACTCAATGTGTTATACTCCTTTTTCTAGACTATGAAACCTCTTCCTCGTAGTTAGTTCAGTTCAGTTCAGTCACTCAGTCATGTCCGACTCTTTGCGACCCCATGAACTGTAGCACGCCAGGCCTCCTTGTCCATCACCAACTCCCAGAGTTCACCCAAAATCATGTCCATTGAGTCGGTGATGCCATCCAGCCATCTCATCCTGTCGTCCCCTTCTCCTTCTGCCCCCAGTCTCTCCCAGCATCAGGGTCTTTTCCAATGAGTCAACTCTTCGCATGAGGTGGCCAAAGCACTCGAGTTTCAGCTTTAGCATCAGTCCTTCCAAGAACACCCAGGACTGATTTCCTTTAGAATGGACTGGTTGGATCTCCTTGCAGTCCAAGGGACTCCTGAGTCTTCTCCAACACCACAGTTCAAAAGCATCAATTACACTTAACTGTATACAAATGTGTCATGCCATCAAAAATTCATTCTACAGAGGAGCATCCCTCAAAAAATATAATACACAGGTAAGTATATTTAAAACAATTTTGGTTTTGGAGTGAATTCTCTTGTGATCAACTGTCACCAATAGATAATAAAAATATGCTAAGAAAAACAGAGAGTAGGCAAAACTTATGGCTTGAAAACATANTTAAGATGGCATAGATAATTTTTCAACTGTGACTAAAGATTTCAGAAATTACTAGAATGAAAGATAAAATAATTTTAACTTAAGAATTAGTAGTTTGATTCTTACAAATATTTCTAATTTCAATATGGAATCATTGGTATAACAGATTTTTAATACTGTCAATGAGATTAATGTCCTTCAGTTTAGTCAATATCAGTTGTGACAACAGGTGATGTGACAGTTGCTTAGTTGTGTCCAACTCTTTGTGACCCCATGAACTATACAGTCCATGGGATTCTCTAGGCCAGAAAACTGGAGTGGGTAGCTGTTCCCTTCTCCAGGGGATCTTCCCAACCCAGGGATCGAACCCAGGTCTCCCACATTGCAGGCGGATTCTTGACCAGCTGAGCCACAAGAGAAACCCAGGTAGTCTACTACAAAAACAGAATCTGCTTAGTAAGATATGTGTAGATAACATCAGCAGCCATTTTAAACAGCAACTGAGAAGAATGAAATTGTCTTACATAGGTTTGTGTTTTTAATTGCATTGATTCAAAATTACTTTTCTAAAATTTAAACCAAGCTTAATATCATGCCATTAACACATATAGACATTTTGCTACCAATTTAAGTATATTAACTGTCATACGTGTTTTGGATTTAAAAGTGATAAAGTATTCAGAGGAAATGGTAATTAAATAACAGCTAACTTCCCCCAAAACTATCAGTTATTTGTATGAATCTGCAAAAAAAGATTAGCTATTTTCAAAATCTCAAAAATTAGAGGTTAATAATGCACAAGGAGCTACATAATTTTAAAAAACATGTTAAAATTGCACTACAGTGCATTATTCGGTGTAATTGAAACACTTCAAAGGGTTATTGAAACACAGTATGTTGTAGAAAATGATTTTTCAATGAAATATATAGATGGCTGGTAAATCACAGGATCTGACAATAGTTTTACAAATCTGAATTTACATTTGGTTTAAAATTTCTTTATCATATGCTAAGATACAAGAAAGGCAAGGCCAATGCATTTTCAAACTACCATACAATTGAGCTCATTTCACTGCCAGAATAAAGGTTATAATCAAAATCCTTCAAGCTAGGCTTCAGCACTACATGAACCAAGAATTTCCAGATATACAAACTGGGTTTTGAAGAGGCAGAGGCACCAGAGATCAAATTGCCAACATTCACTGCATCATGGAGAAAGCAAGGGAATTCCAGAAAAACATCTACTTCTGCTTCATTGACTATGCTAAAGCCTTTGACTGTGTGGATCACAGCAAACAATGGAAAATTCTTAAAGAGATGGGAGTGCCAGACCACTTTACCTGTCTCCTGAGAAACCTGCATGGGGGTCAAGAAGCAACAGTTGGAACCAGACGTAGAACAACTGATTGGTTCAAAATTGGGAAAGGAGTATGACAAGGCTATATATTGTCACTTTTCTTATTTAATTTCTATGCAGAGTACATCACGCAGAATGCTGGGCTGGATGAATACAAGCTAGAATCAAGATTGCCAGGAGAAATATCAACAACCTCAGATATGCAGATTATACCCTACTCCAGTGGCAGAAACTGAAGAGGAACTAAAGCGGGTGGAAAAGGAGAGTGAAAAAGCTGGTGGAAATTCAACATTCAAAAAAAAACTAAGATCATGGCATCTAGTCCCATCACTTCATGGCAAATAGAAGCCACTTTCCAAAAAGTGGAAACAGTGACAGATTTTATTTTCTTGAGCTCAAAAATCACTGTGGATCGTGACTTCAGCTGTGAAATTCAAAGATGCTTGCTCCTTAGAAGGACAGTGTGAGTGAAAGTCGCTCAGTCATGTCCGACTCTTTGCAACCCCATGAACTATATAGTTCATGGAATTCTCCAGGCCAGAATACTGGAGTAGGTAGTCTTTCCCTTCTCCACAGGATCTTCCCAACCCAGGGATCGAACCCATGTCTCCCGCATTGCAGGCAGATTCTTTACCAGCTGAGCCACAAGGGAAGCCCAAGAATACTGGAGTGGGTAGCCTCTCTCTTCTCCAGCAATTCTTCCTGAACCAGGAATCAAATCAGGGTCTCCTGCATTGCAAGAGGATTTTTTAACAACTGAGCTATGAGGGAATCCCTTGGAAGGAAAGCTATGACAAATCTAGAGAGCATATTTAAAAGCAAAGACATCACTGTTGACAAAGGTCTGTATAGTCAAAGCTACAGTTTTTCCTGGAAAATCCCAAGGACAGGGGAGCCTGGAGGGCTATCGTCCAGTGTCACAAAGAGTTGAACGTGACTGAGAGACTAAGCACAGCATGTGGTTTTGACAGCAGTCACGTACTGATGTGAGAGTTGGATCATAAAGAAGACTGAGCACCAAAGAACTGATGCTTTCAAATTGTGGTGCTGGAGAACACTCTGGAGAGTCCTTTGGGCTACAAGGAGATCAAACCAGTCAATCCTAAAGGAAATCAACCCTGAATATTCATTGGAAGGACTGATGCTGAAGCTAAAGCTCCAGTACTCTGGCCACATGATGTGAAGAGCTGACTCATTAGAAAAGCCCCTGATGCTGGGAAAGATTGAAGGCAAAAGGAGAAAGGGGCAGCAGAGGATTAGATGGTTAGAAAGCATCATCAATTCAACAGACATGAGTTTAAGCAAACTCTGGGAGACAGTGAAGGACAAAGGAGCCTGGTGTGCTGCAGTCCATGGGGTCACAGAGTCAGACATGACTTAGTGACTGAACAACAAAGTTATAAGAACTCTTTCTAAAGAGATTGAACATAGGATCATGGAATTTTCTTACCCTCAAACAGTAGAAGTGATTCTTCAACTAAATTTCAAAACAGATTTTTAAAAAGTATATACACTATATCAAAGAATATTTTCTGAATGCATAAAAATCAATAAAACTATTTCAGGGAGGATAAAATTCTGGATTCTTTATTTATATATTTTTCTGTAGCTTTCATAGATAAGTTTTCAAAGAAGAATACTGATATTTAATTACTGTTCTAAAAAACTTATTACTTAGATTAGATGCAATACTATTAAATTTACATTTTGAGGCCAATAATTTGTGCAAAGTGAAAGAAGCTTCAGAGGCACTCTTTAAAAAGAATAAATACTTAAAAGAACAACTGAGGATGTAGAAAATTTTAAGATTATGCAAACATGATTCCCAGATTTGAATTTTATTGTTCAATGTACTATTAGTCAATTTTTGTATGGTTGAATCACTTTCTACACTCTGGCTCTTCATTTAATACAAACTTCATAATGATGCTCCTTGCATTTCCTAACTATTAAACTATATTACTTCAGCACCTACAGTTATTTAGTAACTCACATTCTATTTTGAATTACCCCCAAAACATTTTTGGAGTGGAAGGAAGGGTTTATCAGGAAGCTTAGTAGCCTATCACGGATTTTAAAAAGCAGAAATTGTTAACCTTAACCAACCAAACTGCACTTAAAGACCACAGTTTTCTCATTTACATGAGCAGATAGACTAATGATGTAGTATTTATTTAATTTCATCATAATTAAAATACTTGTTTAAAATTCACATGTTGAACATTGTAGTTCTGAAAGCTTTACTGTCCTAGAACTTAATGCTGATACTATTGTTTGGATGACTTGATGGAATCAGCATGTTAGCTTAACATTAAAAAAAAATTGTCAAATGTTAATATGAAATGTCTTTTAAAATCTCTTGCATGCTTATTTAAGATGAACTTTGGAGAATTCAACACTACAGATTAAAAGTAATCTGAGGCCACCCACAAACACACAAATATACACACATACTCTCACATTCAGTTTGTGGTGCCACACTTAAAATATTTCTTATTTTTTCATGTTTTATCGGATCTCTTTAAGAATATAAGGAAGGAATTCCCTGGTGGTCCAGTGGGTAGGGGTCCATACTTTCACAACCAATGGTCTGGGTTCCATCCCTAGTCAGGGAACCAAGATTCGACAAGTCACATGACACAGCCAACAAATTTTTAAAAAACAGAAAAGAATATAAGGAATCCTACAAGTTCCCTTTCCCCATTCCAGATAAATTACATAGACCCATACACCTGGCTAAAGTCTAACATGGACCTCTCCTAAGGAGAGCAAGCCCTCAGTTAACCAATTTTCCCTTTAAAAAGACATTTTTTCCATCTGCGGTTCCCAAAGGAACATAAGACATGGCTAAATTTTGTTTTAAGAGTTCTAAAATAAATTCTTTTATGCTTCTGCTGTTGTAAAGTTACTCTAAGACATTAAATCACCCAGTAGGGTTGGAGCCTTATTACTGAACAAATTAAGCGATGATTTTGACCAATCTCATATAAAAATCCACACGAGGCCACGCTTCCAGTCTGACCCACTCCTTAGGCCTGTTCCCTCAGCTATTTGGTCTCTCCTCCCAGGCTTCTGGACAAGTGGGCATTCAGAAAGACTAAACTAAATACTGTTCCATGCATGTGGTAGAAACACATTTTTAAAATATCTAATGTTCAAATAAATAAATAAAATATTTCTTGTTCAATACAAACTATAAGCATATAGATGTAGAGGTGGATAGAGACTTCCCACCTGTTATAAGAACAGGAACTATTACTATTATTAAAACACTTTTGAGTAATTACCTAAATAACATTGTTCACAACCACAGTGTAATTCTAATTCAATACTTGTGTATGCTTAATTGTTCAGTCGTGTCCAACTCTTGGTGACCCCTGGCATGACCTTAGCCCACCAGGCTCCTCTGTCCATGGGGATTCTCCAGGCAAGAATACTGGAGTGGATTACCATGTTGTCCTCCAGGGGATCTTCCTGACCCAGGTCTCCCACATTGCAGGCGGATTCTTTACCATATGGTCTGAGCCCCCAGGGAAGCCCAAGGATACTGGAGTGGGTAGCCTATCCCTTCTCCAAGGGATCTTCCTGACCCAGGAATCAAACTAGGTCTCCTGTGTTGCAGGTGGATTCTTTACTAGCTGAACTACCAGGAAAGCTTCAATTCAATACTTGCTCACATTTTCTGACTGATCACATTTTATAACTAGTTGTATTATTAAAACAAAAGTGGCCATTAAGAAACAAATCTAGTAACTCATCTACAGCAGTAGTGAGAAAAACACTAGATTTGCAGTCAGGAGATACAACTCTGCTGCTTACTGTGTGGCCATAAGCAAGGTGTTTAAGCTCCCCAAGTCTGTTTCCTCATCTATAAAATAGGCATGACACCACCCACCCAACAGAGTTTTTGTGAAGTTAAAATCAGATAGCTTACAATCTGGCTGCCACCCCCACTTTTCAATACTTGTATCTCACCACTTTCTCAACATGAGTCTTATGTTCTGGTCACATCAAAGTCTTTGAGGTTCTGTAATGGTATCACATTCACCCTTCCCCTTTGTTTTGAATGCCTTCTTTGTCTATTTGGATAATACAGACTAACACTCAAGAAATCCTTCCCTGACTACCTCCAAGTTTAATCAGCTCCTTCTCTAGTCTCCAAGAACAACCTATACAAATCTTTATCCTAACAGTTGCCTGTTTATTGGTCCAATTGACTGACTACACTATACCCTGCTTGAATTGCTAAACTATGCTTTCCATCTCATCATGTGTACCTAGTACATGTAACTCATGGTAGGAAAAAAAAAAAAAAACTGGATGTTGATTAAATAAATGCATGACATAATACAAAAGCATTGAACTTAAGCTATTTGTGATACAGTAGGAATTCAGTTTATGTTAGCTGAATTTGGTATTTAAACCCTTAGAGATGATGGATCCTATGGTTCACCATGATATCACTTCATTTTTGTGATTTAAACTTCTGAACAAAAATCACTAATGATTCTAAGATATATTTTATAAAGAAAATGAAAAACATCATCAAATGAATCCTGCATATGGTTAGCTCACTGTTAAGAATATTTTTTCTCTTGTTTGTATTAAGTTAGCATCAAGGACTTTCATCTTACAAACCTATGAAACAGGCAAATTGATATACAGGAGTTCAATACACCACGAAGTTAAATTGTAAGCATGCTTTTCTCAAGTTTCAGTGTGGTCACTAAATTCGATTGCTTAGCAGTAGTGTTTGAATGGTTATATATACTTCCTGCTTTGGTCAGCTTGATTCTTTATTAAAACAAATCTTCATGCCAAAAAATATATAGTATATTTTGAATACCAATAAAGGCATAGGAAGAAAACTGATTCCAAATAGTCATCTTCTGCAGCTAAAAGTTACAGAACTACTCCCAACTTGCTATGCTATAATTAGAACTGTTCAAAAGGAATGAAATATAGCAAGAAAGCAAGAAACAAATAAACCTTTAGAGTGAATCACAGTACTTCGAGGCATAAACAAATATATCATTGAGGTTCTTGAATTAAGGAAACAGTTGACCAAAGAGGCAGACTACAGGCAGATGATTATGTGGGCAGAAATATGCAGGATAGGATTTAAACGAGAGAAATTGAAGTCAGGTGAGCAATTAGGTTAAAAATCTCCAGACACTAGAACTCTAGGGGCATGTGGTCCACACTGAAGCTCAACAAACTGTGTATATTCTGCCCCATTTCTAGTTGGAAAACCCAACTTTTCATGTACTTTAGAACACAGAATGATTATTTTAATTAATACTTTCTGTAGTAGGGATGAAATTTACATTCTTCAACTCACTTTACTTTCTATCCCTGATTATCTTTTCTTTATTAGCCTCATTTTTACTGCTGGCAAAACAAACAAAAGGGTTGTTTTTTGTTTTTTTTTTATAACTTGACAAAAGGAAAACTTTCTTTTTCCTCTTCCTTCTTCCCAAGATGGTATTGTCTGTATGAAGAGGACCAACCAGTTCTTTCTGGCTTCTGTTGAGATATCCTGCCTAGTCCATAGGGAATCGTCTGCTATTGACACTGATTTCTCTGGCCCACTATTATGGTGTCAGTTTGACATCCACTGTTGATGACCATGGAGTTTGCCATTGTGCCTGGTGGTGAGGTCTCCACATTCTGCATTGTGCTTTTTGGTCCACTGATCCTCCTAGAAGTGGGATAATGGAGCAGGAACAGGGATGAAGAAGCCTTCAGTTTTCTCTCTGCTGCACTAAGCAGATGCAAGACCCCACCCCACACACCTTCAAGCCCTTCCTATCAGCATTGATCCTCTACCATTCCAACATTGTGTTGCACATTTTGCTATGACAGAGATCCTGCAATCTCCAAGGTTTTCCCAAGTGACTGGGAGCATCAACTTTCAATGTTCTTCAATTCAGACAAATCTATTAATATCTAGCGTCTCCCTCTCACTTTCAAGATCTCACCTGAAGAGGGTAGGATGCAGAAGGGAAGATATTCCATCAGCTTTCTTGACCTGATTCCCTTTCAACGACTCTCCAGTTCTGGTAGATTTGCTTCCCCCCACCCTGAACCATGTTTTGGGAACTTCCCATATGTTCTGAGCTGTATTACGTTCTGACCCATGCTCTGTTCTATGATATCCACTCCAATTTTTATTTATAAGAAAATCATAAGATGCATCCTTTTATTTCTTTCTCAAAAAAGAATGCCTTTTCAGACAAAAAGTACTTACTTCAAGACTATCATCTTACTATAGACATGATCAATTCTATTTGAAAGTCCAAAGACAAATGATGACTCTCTTGCTTTCAGCCGAGTCAATCTCTTCCCCCAAAAGGAATGGATATTATTGACTTAATGAGTCAGAAGATTCAAAGAAAAAACAAAAATTTGGTATTATACGCAATCTAGATATATTATTTTAATATCTCCAAAATATCTTCAATGTGCCTCTCAAGTCTAAATATCCAGTTCAGAGGAATTACTTTATGTGAAGTTATATTTAACTTGAGTTTCAATATAATTTAAAAATCATTCTTTTTTGTACAAAGTTTTCATTCATCAGAGAAAAGAGTACAAAAGTAAAAATCACAGGTCCTTTCTCACTAAGCAAAAGAATCCAAAATCTACTGGCCTAAAAGATTTTCCTGTTGTTAAAATATGGGGAAATTACTGTAATGAAATGCATTTTCCCATATGTAGAAATATAACCCATGACCAAAATATCACTAATTTAGTTTTCATAAACATGGGCCTGATTTTATAATATTTAAGCCACTTTAAGTCTGAACCATTCCCAGATGATATCCTAAGTAGCAATTTACACTGAAGTTGTCATAATCTTCTCTCTTTGGGGGAAATAGTTGATCAAACTAAAGAAGTCCACTTGAGGTCAGTAATAAAAGCTAAGACTGATTGTGCCTATTATATGCCAGAAACTGTTCTAAGGGCCTTATATGTATTATTTCATCTCTTTCAAGGTAAGTATACTAACTATCTTGTTTTACAAATAAATTGATGCATAAAAGGCTTCATAGTTTTCTCAACTTTGCTCAATGAATAAATAGTCACCTCTAGTCTTTACATCTAACCACTATTCTGTGCTGCTTCACAGGTCAAGAGGGTATTGAATTTAAGATGTAAAATTGAAAGAACTAGGCACATCAGACTCTGCTCTCTTTGCAAGGGTAAAAGAAGGGACTGAGATTCCATATTCAGAGTTGCCATGCAAAATAACCCCAGAACCATATGTTTCAAATGACCAATCATTGGGTCTTTCATTCCTGATCATTTGACGTTTTTAAGCATGAATCATCTAATGAAAAAATTATAGGGCTTTCTTTTGAACACATTGTTTATTTGTCACCAAGAGATCTCAGATATACTTTAAACAAATTCCTGCTATAAAGGAAAGACTACATACCCTCATGAATGGCATAATCCAAAAAAAGAAATTATTTAAAACAGCTCTAACACCTTTTCTAAATTTCCTACATTGTGAAATGACAGCAGTGTCTCCCTTTCAACACTGCCTTCTAGTCAATGTAAAAAGAAATAAACCATCCCCACATGCTCATATTTGGTGTTTACTTTTCCATCAGTCATCTAAAATGGGACGCAGGAAAAGGGATGTGTCTGTCTCTGTTAGAGAGAGGAGAAAAGTGAAGGAAAGAAAATCTAACGAAACAAGAGAGTTGCCAGATTTGGAACTGATTGAAAGAGTTTTGTGTCACCAAACATTTTTCAAAGACCTATCAATCTGCAACTCTTTTTATAAACCAACCTGTAATGACTGGTGTTTCCACACATTTTCTTCACACACAGTTGCTTCTGCATTTGGCAGTGCCTTTGATTTGAAAAGAATTTCAAACTTTAGATGATCACACAGAACCTTTTTGGCAACATGGAAAAGAATATTTAGATCATAAAGACTTAAAAGAATGTAAGCTAGAGTTCCAAGTAGTTTAAACTTTCATTACAGAAATGCTGAAAGCCACATTGCTGGGCTTACAAGTATGTTTATAAGTGATGTCATTTGTAATTCTGACTAATTAAATGAGAATTAAAAGGAATAAGAAAAAAGCAGATTAAAATTAATATTAAATGAAAAAGATAAATTCTACAGTATATCACGTACCAAGACAGACCGAACATCCTCAGCATGTTCTTATTCACATCCTCTGGCATCAAGGGAAAAACCACCTTGGAAAAACCAACAAATCCTTAAAATAACAGAAAAGTGCCAGCACTAACAGTTGCATACTTAGTAATCCCTGGGAAAATTCAAAGAAAGTGGAGTAATGAAATTTGTCACCTGCTGACTGGTTTCTGCTGCTCAGAAAACAAAAAGCACAGCAGACTGGAGTTCAGGATGTACAGCCAGGAGAGTATGGAATTCCTAACTGCAAAGAAACTGACTCCATTACAAATCCACACCTCATTCCTGCCTTCCACCCCCCAAAACCACTGGTTCTCAAAAATTCAGTCCCAACCAGCACCATCAACATCATCTGGGAACATGTAGAGTTCTCAGGCCCCACCTTAGACGAACCAAATCAAAACCTCTGGGGAGGAGGCCCAGTAACCTGTTTTAATATACTGTAGCAATTATCTTAAAGTACACTGAAGTTTGAGACCACTGCCTTAAACATCACAACTTGATCAGTAAAAAGGAGAGGTGCCCTTCTTTGGTCTGCGACTCCTAAGAGTAAAAAAAAAAAAAAAAGAATAATTATTGGTTCTTACTATGAGCAAAGTACTCTTCATGACACATTACTTGTATTTACTCATTTAATCTTTATGCAACCCTGTAGCTACTATGCCCATGCAACTCATTAGATAGATAGGCACAGTGAAACTAAGTTACTAAGAAAAGATAGGGCTATTATGAGAAGAATGAATTTCTTGAATGTACATTCACCAACAGCAACAGAAGTATAAACACTAGGAGGCCTGAAAAGAAAAATTTTGTGTACCTTTAAAGCAACTTCTACTGGTAACAATCTTCATAAAATTTTGCAATTTCTCCTGATAGATGAACAGGTCGAGGTCTAATGTTTTCATGAATCAACTTCTCGAAATGATTCCGGTCTAATATCCTTCATTATGGTCCAGAATGGGAACTGGACCGAGTCCAGCTAGCCAGATGTACTGAATAGTTTGGTCACAAGTAAGATGGAAGATATTGCAACCAGACTGTCCTCAGGTCTGACCAGCACAAAGTTCAAACACCATCTTTTACATCCCTGCTCTCATCGTTTCAGCCTTATCTAATCAATGGATATTCTCAGCTTCAGTGGACAGGAAATATATAAAGGAGCTCAAGATATAAAACACAATTGTGTCTAAGTGTTCAAATGACAGCTAAAGTCAGGAAGTAAACAGCTGCCTCTTTTTTATTTCCTTGTTTAGTTCTATATTACCTCTTTCAGCAACCCAGGCTTGAAACTTTGCATGTCGCCTTTGAGCACTCCTCTTTCTTCACTGTCTCATCCAAGAAATCACTAAAACCTAACGTTATTTTGTTCGGACTCTTCTATATGTCACTGTCTTTCCATTCCAGCTTCCCCAACTTTATCTCAAACCCTTATCATCTCATCCTAGATTACCACAATGTTCTCATAATCTCTTTTTCCCTTATATTTATTATGGAGACCACTGTCAAATAAAGCTGCTTTTATCATGATGCTTCCTTGCTCAGAACCCATCAGAAATACTCCACTGCTGACAGGATAAAGTCTAAACTCCTTAAACATAAATATAAACATGTTCACAGCCTGACTCCAGCTTTATCTCCAACTGTTTCCTTATGTGAATCCTAAACTCAAATCACAGTTGTATGGTCCCTGTCTCTAAAATACGTCATGAGTATTCCAGCAACTCTTCTCCAGCCCCAGCTTTGGACAAAAGATAAAAGATGGAAAATGCCAAAGTGAAAACAGGCATTAAAGCAGAGAATATAGTCTATTTACCTGGAAGGATTTAATTTAGATCAGTGTTTCCAATTTGATTATTCTGCTAGATGATATTTAGAAATACTAGGAGAAAATACATGTCTAAAACTTTAACATAGGTCTTTGGTTAATCTACACAATAGCATTTGGATTAAATATGAAGCAAGTGCTATTCCAGATGCCAAAGATAAACACCTTTATAAAGGAAGAGAGCTTCAGCTCCTGAGGCTCCTAGAAGCACTCACCTTTCTCTCTCCATAAAACTGCTAAAGCCACAGATCCTAAGATTTGACCAAATTCACTGCTGAAGGAATAGAAATTTCTTTTGTTCTTAAGAAATAATTCTCCAGCTACCAAAAACATTCAACTGAGTCCTTCAAATACAACTACTAAAAAACTAACTAGAATCCCAAACATTAAAAAAAAAAAAAAAAAACGANATGGCGAAGGAATAGGATGGGAAGACCACTTTCTCCCTCACAAATTCCTCAAAAGAAGATTTCAACGCTGAGCAAACTCCACAAAACAACTTCTGAATGCTGGCAGAGGACATCAGGCACCCAGAAAAGCAGATCATTGTCTTCAAAAACAGTGCACTCCAGAGAGAAGAAACCCAGCTCCATCCACCAGAACTCCAACACAAGCCTCCCTAACCAGGAAATCTTGATAAGCCACTGATACAAGCCTACCCACAGTGAGGAAGCTCCATAATAAAGAGAACTCCACAAATTCCCAGAATATAGAAAGGCCACCCCAAACGCAGCAATATAAACAAGATGAAGCGACAGAGGAATACTCAGCAGGTAAAGGAACAGGAGAAGAGCCCATCAAACCAAACAAAAGAGGAAGAGATAGGGAATCTACCTGAGAAAGAATTCCGAATATTGATAGTGAAAATGATCCAAAATCTGGAAATCAAAATGGAAGCACAGATAAGTAGCCTGGAGACAAGGATTGAGAAGATGCAAGAAAGGTTTAATAAGGACCTAGAAGAAATAAAAAAGAGTTAATATATAATGAATAATGCAATAAATGAGATCAGAAACACTCTGGAGGCAACAAATAGTAGAATAAC
>SJYQ01007282.1:115306-170073 GCA_006410935.1 Redunca redunca
AAAAAAAAAAAAAAAACTGTTCAGAAGCAGGAATAGAAAGAAGAGGAAGAAAAGGAGGAAAAGAAATAATGAGAATTTTGGGAAATTAAAAGTATTGTGACTGAAATAAAACAAATTGATAGAGGTCCGTCTAGTCAAGGCTATGGTTTTTCCAGTAGTCACGTATGGATATGAGAGTTGGACTGTGAAGAAGGTTAAGTGCCGAAGAATTGATGCTTTTGAACTGTGGTGTTGGAGAAGACTCTTGAGAGTCCCTTGGACTGCAAGGAGATCCAACCAGTCCATTCTGAAGGAGATCAGCCCTGGGATTTCTTTGGAAGAAATGATGCTAAAGCTGAAACTCCAGTACTTTGGCCACCTCATGTGAAGAGTTGACTCATTGGAAAAGACTCTGATGCTGGGAGGGATTGGGGGCAGGAGGAGAAGGGGACGACAGAGGATGAGATGGCTGGATGGCATCACAGACTCGATGGGTGTGAGTCTGAGTGAACTCCAGGAGTTGGTGATGGACAGGGAGGCCTGGCGTGCTACGATTCATGGGGTCACAAAGAGTCGGACATGACTGAGTGACTGAACTGAACTGAAATAGTAAGATAGATATGGATAGGGATAAAGATTCAATTAGTGATCTGGAACATCATAAGAATCCTTCCAGAGGGTAGTAAAAAGGAGAAAAAGTAGGTATTAGCAAATACATTAAATATAAGAACAAGATATAAGGAATCAGCATATAGTGTAAGAAACAATATTAGCATTCTTCACCAACAATTTAATGTCCAGTGAAATATTTAGAAAATTATTAAAATTAATGAGTTTAGTAATGAAGATGGAANTAGATGGACACAATATATAAAATCAGCAGCTATCTTATATGTTAGCACTAATTAGAAGATGAAACCCATAAAGATTCCATTCAGAATTCAAATACGCATATGACAACTAAAAGTAATGATAAAGTAAATAAATAAAACATACATGTAGAGAAACTGTCAGTCTTACTAAGGAATATAATAAGGCTTAAATCCAAGAGAAACACCATGCTGCACCATGCTGCTGGATGGGAAGATTTAATATTGTAAAAGTGTAAATTTGTCCCCAAATTAACCTATAAATTAATGAAAGTCTCTCGTCTCATTCTAAATTCTACATAAAATAGATTGAGATGAGAAAGAATATTTTTTAAAAAGAAAATTTGTTCTAAATACTATGCAAGTATGGTAATTAAAAGCCAGCAAGAAACTAATCCAGATACATATATACTGAACAGTAAACAGAATTAAAAACCCAGAAAAATATCCAAGTCTATGTGAAATTTGTCATAATAATGGTAATATTTCAAACCACCAGGAAAAGGAAGACTACAACTATAAATGGCACTGGGATATTTGGTTTTTCACTTGAATGAAAAACAAAACAAAAAAACTAAGTTATATTTTGATCTCATAATATAGACAAAAATTCTTAATGTAATAAAGAGCTAGAGATGAAGCTATAAAAATGTCAAAGAAAAAATGAATATGACTATTTTAATAACTTTGAGACAAAAGGTCTTCTTAAACAAAGACAAGAAAAAACTGACTTATATGACTACATTAAAAGCCAAAAATGTTCTGTTTGCCAATCAACAAAAAAAATGTATAAATAAAGTTATAAGGCAAGCAACACTAGCGGAAAATTTTACTGTTTACAAAGAGAAAAGTGGTTAAAATCCATAATGAACTGAAATGAAATGAAAGTCGTTCAGTAAGTCGTTCAGTCATGTCTGACTCCTTGTGATCCCATAGACTATACGGTCCATGGGATTCTCTAGGCCAGAAAACTGGAGTGGGTAGCTGTTCCCTTCTCCAGGGGATCTTCCCAACCCAGGGATCGAACCCAGGTCTCCCGCATTGTAGGCAGATTCGTTACCAGCTGACCACCAGAAACACCCAAGAATACTGGAATGGGTAGCCTATCCCTTCTCCAGGGGATCTTCCTGACCCAGGTATCCAACCGGGGTCTCCTCATTGCAGGTGGATTCTTCACCAGCTGAGCTATCAGGGAAGACGCCAGATCCATAATATACAAGCATTAAAAATTAAAATCCAATAAAAAAATAGGCAAAGATTTTAGCAGTTAAAATGAATACACATTAAATAATTCTCCTTATTTTCACTCTAGAAAATGAAAGTGTTAGTGCCAGTGTTTATAAAATGCAAATGCCACCTTTTTTTGCCAAGCAGATTAGTGAAAGCTGCAAAGGCTGATAATATCTAGTACTGGTGATGGTAAGGGAAAACAAGTACTCACAATTCAGTTTCGATTGGTGTGTAAATAAGCACAGCCTTTTGAGAAACATTTTGGTGGTTCTACTAAAATTTAAATCAAGCATATCAACTCAAGCCAGAAATAATGCTTCAAACAATTTATTCAAGAAATACCCAAATAAGCCAAGATAAATATGAACGTGTTCATTGTCTTACTATGTGTTATCAGTCAAATATTTCAAGTCAGACAAATACCATCTAAATAAATCTGCATTCCCATATACCAATGTGCAATCTTTGAAAATAACAGATATTTAAATAATTAATAAACATATTATAATATATAAGTAATAATTAATTAATGATTACACAACAATTAAAAGCCATTCTTTAAAATTAAGAATTGCTGACCACAGCATTGCCTACCACTGCACAATACCCTTAGCCACTGCATAATAAATATTTACATGGAAAATTTTTGTCCCTACTTTTAGGTCCAAAGTACAACGTACTGTGTCCACTGAGTCAATAATATTTGTTCTGTACTATGGCAACCCACTCCAGTACTCTTGCCTTGAAAATCCCATGGATGGAGGAGCTTGGTGCAGTCTACTATCCATGGGGTCACAAAGAGTTGGGCATGACTGAGTGACTTCAAATAGGCCAGCACAGCAAGCAGAATAATAACCCCTCAAAGATGTCTGCACCCTAATCCCCAGAACCTGTGAATGTGCTATTTCACACAGCAAAGGACTTTCCAAGTGAGATAAGGTCAAGGAGATTAACCTGGATAATCTGGGTATGATCACAAGGGTCCTTATAAGAGAAAAAGGGAGGCATGAATCAAAGTGATGTAGTATGAGGAAACCCAACTGGCCATTTCTGGCTTTAAAGATATAAGGAAGTCATGAGAAGTATGGGCAGTTATAGAAACTGGAAAAAGGAAGGAAATGAATTCTCCTCTAGAGGCCCAACTGATTTTAGCCCAGTAAGACCTATTTCAGACTTCACACCTCCAGGATTATAAGAAAATACATTTGTATTATTTTAAGCCATTATGTGACAATTTGCTTTAGCAATAACAGAAAACTAATACCATCAGACACTGTGTTAGGCTAAAAAAAATCTAAGATATCTTTTTGTCTTTGAAATCACAGTTCTTCCAGTGGAGGAAATAGACACAAATTATAATTCTTAAGATAGATATTAAATGTCAAGGTGTAAGACTTTCTGCTTCCTTTAAATTATGTGAAATTTCATTATATCTGCTGATAGTCTCATGTTAGAAATCTGTAGATGTTCCAGATGTCTGCGTGTTAAATAAAATTGATTTTGGAGGTTTGATATTATTGACTGAAAGAAATAAAAATTGCAGCTTTGTTCTCAATATCTCAGTCACTGCTATTAGAACATTCTTCATGTCTTTTGGAATTCTATAGACAATGTTATAAATGATTTATTATTAAAAGGATAAAAGGGACATTTACTTTCAATATTTCATTGTTCAGCTTCACTTAACAGTTTGGCAGACATTAATTATGACACATTATTGAGTATTTATGCATAAAATAGTTTATGTAAAAGATTTTGAATCCTGAATTTTTTAGAAATTAACTGAAATGTTTGTGTCAGTTTCTTACTGGGATTTAATAAATAAACAACATGGGAATTTACTATGAAGGAAGAGAATTGCTGGCATTGCCCACGAGTTTTTAGAGCCTTACAATAGTAGTGTGAACCCCTAAGCAGCAGAGACAGAAAATGACTTGTAAATATGCAAGTAAGAAGAACTTTAGCTTGTAATTTGGAGGTTATTCCTACAATGCATATAGTAAAAGTGAAAGTGTTAGTTTCTCAGTCTTGTCTGACTCTAAGTGACCACATGGACTGTCATCTGCCAGGCTCCTCTGTCCATGGAATTCTACAGCAAGAATACTGGCATGGGTAACCATTCCCTTCGCCAAGGGCTCTTCATGACCCAGGGATCAAACCCTGGTCTCCTGCTTTTCAGGCAGATTCTTTACTGGTTGAGCCACCGGGAAAACCCACAATGCCTATAAGTTGACCTAAGTAATCAACCAAAACTAAGAGAGAATAGGACAGCTAATCTAGATATTCCCTTGCTGGAAAAGGTCAAATATTTATGAGATGTTTTGCTTCATGTTACATTTAATATTTACTATACAAAGATTTGCCAAGTTAAATTGTTTTTAGAATACTTTTAGTATCAATCAGGGTGGAATTGGGGGACAGAAATCATACCATTTATCTTTTCAAGGACAATTTTTTTTTTTTAGTCTGCATAGTCATTATTCTAATATCCATTCATATCTTTATTTTTTATTTTACTTTACAATACTGTATTGGTTTTGCCATACATCAACATGAATCCAGTTCTCCAATGAAGTTGTTGGCTGGGTAACTGAAGAGATAAAAAGGGAACTCAAAGGTGCTTCAAAGGTAGCAACTACAGGAAGCAGCTACCACTCCTAGGAGCAGGCGAAGCAATAGTTAGAGACAGAATTATCAAACTTGGAACCCGAGAGGAAGGGGCCCTGAAGCTAAAACTCAGATTTCTGAGAAATGCTGGTGAAATACAGCTGGTTTACCAGAGACAAGACAGTTTGAAGTTAATTCTTCAAATGTTGGGAAAACTGCAAGCTTGATTCCGCTGCTGCCACATAAGAACTGCCATTGTCACGGTGAAAGAGTGCTGTTGGGATGATGATCATGGGAGCCAGAAATGAACTGGAGTCCATGGGAAGAAAGCAGAGAAAAACACAAAAGAGAAACACTTTCCCTCCACTTCCTACCGTGCTGACTCCCTCTCATGTCTCCTCTCAGACTGAAACAAGAAGTCAGGTGGCAAAGTAGAAATATGGTTTAGCATCCCAACCCCAGCCTTGCCAAGTATAATATAGAAGGGAGGATATGCAGCTGAGAAACCACTTAGTAATTTGTCTACCTGTTTGGCAACTCCCATCCATGTGTACCCTTCCATAAACAACAACAACA
Organism: Redunca redunca; assembly: GCA_006410935.1. NCBI lineage: Eukaryota > Metazoa > Chordata > Mammalia > Artiodactyla > Bovidae > Redunca > Redunca redunca. The sequence goes on from SJYQ01007282.1 coordinate 120,568, forward strand.
ACACAACTCAGTGTTTCCACTTAACAAGCTGCAACTATTCTTAGTGCAAATAAAGACATCGTCTCACCAAACAGTACAGACAAAAATCTCGAAAGTCATGGTATGCATCCCTGTGCTACATTATTTCCCAAATTTAGTCTGTCCCATTGAATTTTCTGTTACCTAGCAGTAAACGGAAAATAATCTCTCAAAAGCTGTAAATTAAGAAAGAGGAGATATAAGAAAGTTAAGATATACAAATACATATGTATATTCATACAAACATGAAAAACAAGAGGAAAAAATATATAGCTACTACAGTCTTTATGTAACTGGTCACAAGCCTGTCGCTGATAAATCTAACTTCCTTCTGTCACTATCTATTGGACCCAGGACTGCTAAGAGGCTCCCAAAAGAATGCCCCGAGTTTCAGACATGGTTTTCCCTGCCCCCATTACGTAGTTGTTATTAGTCACTAAGTCATGTCTGACTCTTTTGTGACCCTCTGGACTGTAGCCCTCCAGGCTCCTCTGTCCATGAGATTTCCCAGGCAAGAATAATGGAGGGGGTTGACATTTCTATCTTCCAGGGATCTTCCGGAGTCAAAGAGCAAACCAGTGTCTCTTAGGTCTGCTGCATTGGCAGATGGATTCTTTACCACTGAGCCACCAGGGGGGCCTGTTGTGTAGTATTAACCCTATTTTCCCTTGGTATCAGGGTCAATTACCAGCCAGCAGTAACAGCCTTGGTTCAGTGAAGCCTGTTGTTTCAGTGGCATTCAGACAATCCCATATAGTCAAGTGGCAGTCTCATCTTCCAGTCAATGAATTATTATGCATCACCTGGTAGAGGTATTCTTTCCTTAGGAAACAAGACCACCAAACTAGCAGAGCTTGCAGTTGGAGAGAAAGAAGAAAATATTCTGATAACGTAGATTATTAGATATTATAGTAATTTATAGTGATATCTACTTACAGAACTGCATGGATTATTAAAAGATATGTGAACTCACTCAGCAACAGTGAGTAGTACACAGGAGGCACTCAACAAATTCCCAGGTGGCACTAGTGGTAAAGAATGTGTCTGCCAATTCAGGAGACATAAGAGATGCAAGTTTGATCCCTGGGTCAGGAAGATCCCCTGGAACAGCAAATGGCAACCTGCTCCAATATTTTTGCCTGGGAAATTCTATGGACAAAGGAGCCTGGTGGGCTACAGTCCATGGGGTCACAAAGAGTTAGACACCACTGAGCACTAGGGAGGACTAGTAATGACAATAGTGAAAGTGAAAGTCACTCAGTCGTGTCCAATTCTTTGTGACTCCATGTACTATACAGTCCATGGCGTTCTCTAGGCCAGAATACTGGAGTGGGTAGCCTTTCCCTTCTCCGGGGATCTTCCCAACCCACGGATTGAACCAGGTTTCCCGCACTGAAAGAGGATTCTTTACCATCTGAGCCACAAGGGAAGCAATGACAATAGTAGCAACTTTAATAAGAGCTTACATTTATTGGGTCCAGTTCAGTTCAGTCACTCAGTCGTGTCCGTCAATTTGCAGTCCCATGAACCGCAGCATGCCAGGCCTCCTTGTCCATCACCAACTCCCAGAGTTCACCCAAACCCATGTCCATTGAGTCGGTGATGTCATCCAAACATCTCATCTTCTGTCGTCCCCTTCTCCTCCTGCCCTCAATCTTTCCCAGCATCAGGGTCTTTTCAAATGAGTCAGCTTTTTACATCAGGTGGCCAAAGTATGTACCAAATACTAGACTCAGCAATATTTACATTATCTCATTTAATCATCACAACAACCCTGCAACTGCCAATATTATAGTCTCCATTTTACAAAGGAGAAAACCAAGGTTTAGAGAAGAGTGACTTGTTCAAGATGGCATAACTAGTGACAGAGACAACCGTAATGGCTTGGATTCCAAAAGCCATGTGCTTGATTAGTAAGGAAAGAGAAAGGAGAAAGGGAGGGAGGGCGACAGGGAGGAAAGGAGGATGAAAACAAGGGAAGGAAGTCCTTGAAATTAAATTGTTTAATTGCTCAGTTAATAATGCAATACTTTTCAACTTAAAGACTCTATAACAATAAATTCACATGGATCCCCTCCCATTTAATTGTAGGCAAGTGAAAAGAGAGCACTGCTTCTATCTTGACCACTCCCAGTTTTACTTTTATTTTTCATAATCTAGTACTAATTTTCACTAGTATTCTTCAGGGCATGATGATTTCAGATATTTAAAATCCTTCAGCTACTCTTGCAACAAAATTGTTTACTACCTTTGGGTTGAAATCTTGCTATAAAACCAAAATAGTGGCAATTATACCTGCCAATCTGAAGGATAACTATAAGCAAATGTGTCCCTTTTATACTTTTTTAAAATTTTAATTAATTTTTATTGTAATATAATTGCTTTATAATGTTGTGTTAGTTTCTGTGGTAGAGCAAAGTGAATCAGCCATATGTATACATATATCTCCTGTGTTGTGGATTTCTTTCCCATTTAGGCACCACAGAGCCCTGAGTAGAGGCCCCTGTGCTACACAGTAGATTCTCATTAGTAATCTGTTTTGTAGTATCCATAGTGTATATATGTCAATCTCAATCTCCTAATTCATCCCACCCCTGTCTTTCCCCCCTTGTTGTTCAATTTTATACTTTTCCATCCTTTCTCCTGCCATCTGAATTGTAGCAGGGACACCTCCTTCAGTGACTCTGCAGTGGCACAGGAGTGAACTGCCAACTTCTAAGGGCAAAACAAGACCCTTGACTCAATTTGTTTTACCTGGGCTGCTTTTGTTCACACACAAGAAGTACTGCAGAAGCGAGAGCACAGACAGGGTGGCAAATCCCTCATCTAGAATCTGGTTTGTCCAGACGAAGAATTTCTTCTGTTCTCCTTCCTACTGACCAAATGACTTGAAAAAGTGCTAGTTGCTTAAATTTTGTAACCTTTTCTTAAAAATATAATGGTCTGTATTTTATCTAATTCCTTTCCTAACCATTATTTCACTTGATCTCATGATAACCTTGGGAGATCAATATTATCGCCATTTCACACACATATCACAAAGCTGAGGTTTACAGGGGTAAAGTTATTCAAGATTGTAGGACAGAAACCCAGATTTTCTCACCCAAATTTCTTTCAAACCATGAAAGCTCCTACAAAGTTTACCTTTAATCGACACTAGAATTTCTTCAACCTGTCCCATTTCTAGTCCTTCTAATTATATTCAACAATATATACTGACAATTATAGGCATTTTAGTGTTGTAAGAATATTGTGGGTCTTTTTAGAATTCTGTCTTTATTCCACATATCTAGGAAACTTGCTGTAAGTATCCTCTAAATAGGAATTGAGTGACAATCCTTATTAGGACTTTTCTGTTTCTTCTACCACAATAAAAACTTCCACATTATCTCCTTTTAATTATTCTTTATGTCTATTGTTTATTTCCAAACTTTAAAATCAAAAGGCTTTTCAAAAAATTAGTCTAATCTAAAGCATCATATTCACATACTATCGGTAACTCTGTCATTTATTTAGTACGTGGAATGAATGAGCAGTTGAATGAGTTTTTCAACAAAGTTGAACTTTGTTGGACGTCTTTGCAAATCTCATAGTTCTGCACTAGAGTTTCATCAAATGCGCATTCATTCTCGAATCTGGTTTGTCCAGACGAATAAATAACAATTTATTTCAGAGACTTAATTCAGATATATGCTGTCAGGACTTTTGCAACATTTCCTTACTTTCAGCTCAAAGAATTTTTTTGTATCTGCTGTACATATAGCATCTTATGACATCTCCTACACAGTGTCATTTTATTTTTGTCTTTGTTTATTCTATTTCTTATATTTGTTTGCTTAAATTATTTATTTTATTTTAAATACTTTATTCATTTTTTGTTTATCATTATCTATTCTGAAATAACTTAGAAAAGTTGAAAAAATAACTACAGCGTTCCTATGTATACTTTATGTAGCTCTTCTAATACTAACACTTTAAACACCCATGGTACAACTATCAAACCTAAGAAAATAATATTAAGATCCCCTAGAGAAGGAAACGACAATCCACTCCAATATTCTAGCCTGGGAAATTCCATGGACAGAAGAGTCTGATAGGCTACAATCCATGGGGTCGCAAAAGAGTCGGACACAGCTTAGTGACTAAACAACAAAATGAAATGAACTATAGACTTTATTCAGATTTCACTAGCTTTTCCACCAATGTCTTTTCCTATACTAGAATCCAATTCCAAATTACTGACTTACTATTAATTACTACTATTTATTATTATTAGTGACCTGATGTTGCTCAGACTACAGAGTTAAAGTATGTCTTTGAGTTTTCTCTGCTTTAAAGTTATTACTCTTTCTATTGTAGTTGTTTCCCACGTGGCACAAGTGGTAAAGAATCCACCTGCCAATGCAGGAGCCACAGGAGACATAGGTTCAATCCCTGGGTTGGGAAGGTCCCTTGGAGAAGGAAATGGCAATCCATTCCGGTATTTCTTGCCTGGAGAATCCCATGGACAGAGGAGCCTGATGGGCCACAGTCCATGTGGTCACAAACAATAGGACATGACTGAAGCAAATGAACCCAGGTCTCCCACACTGCAGGCAGATGCTTTACCATCTGAGCCATTGGGAAGCTAAAAATGAACACACACACATTAACAAATATTTTTAGAGGGGAGAATGGTGATGTATTGCACATACTATGTTTTTCCATAACATTTACCCACTAACTTAAACACTCACTGGTGGATTTTTCTTACAGCAATCTTACGGTGATGTTCTAATGGTTCTTTCTATTTCTATTTCCTTCATTTCTTCTACATTTATTAACAAAAATACATCTGTAAAGAAGAGTTGTCCTTTAACTTCCACTTATTAATTTAACACCTATTATGCCAATATGAAAAAAACAGATATTTATTTTATTATCTGAGTTGTAATTCAAATAATTCTGAGGGTTTTTTTTAATTGTTGTTTGAATCATTTGTTTTTTAATTTGTTCTAAATTTGGCCACTGGGAATTCTTTCAGGTTGGTTCCTACATGTTTTTAATGTCCCCACACTTTTTTTTTCTTTTATTGTTTAGTATTTCCTTATTTTCTGGCATTACCAAATGTACAAGTTTATCTTGTATTTTTCTGCTCAACCTTGAAATCAACTACTACTCCAATAAGCTCTGATGCTTTTTAATAGAATGATATTTAAAAAGCAAGACCTGGAGGCAAAATACATTCATGACTTACTAGGGAGTCACTGCTTCTGGGACATCATGTGTATGTATATTAAACAAGTCGTGCATATACACACACACACACACACACACACACATATGTACTTATATGTATATATATATGTACTGTTTATATTGAGAACACAAGGGTTAATAGTGGTAATTTCAATCCAGCACCACACGGTTCATTCTATTATTCTTTCTAAGATTAGTGATAAATTCTTTTACAACATAGAAGAAAAAAAAAAGCTGGCTTTCATTATCTACAATATATTCACATATGTTTTTCAACCCTAATATACATGTAAAGTAGTTGCAGAATTGCTAACCCATGCCCATTTGAAAACTAAATCTACCAGCTACATAGAGTACATTTGTTGGCATGTTGTAATTTTTGTCTCTATCCTTACAGTAGCAAGTCAAAACACTGTTTCCCAAAGTTGCTTAGGTCAGCTCCTTTCCTCCCTGTCTCTATCAGTGTAGTCGTGTCATTCATTTGTCATACTCTAGATTGTACCTTGGGTTTTCTTGACATGCTGGTTGATTTTGTTAGTGACACACATACTCTTTACAGAATAGAGTTGCATGGATTTTGAAGCATAAAGTCCTACATTAACCACCACAGTATCATGCAAAATAGTTCAATAACCCCTCCCAGTTCCCTTGTGCTGCTCCTTTGTAATCAACCTCCACCCCTACTCTTTGCCACTAATCTGTTTCCCAAATCTACACTTTTGTCTTTCCTGGTATGTTATGTAAATAGAATTACATAATATGCAGCGTTTTGTGCCTGGCTTCCTTCATATAGCAACACACAAACTTTACTAGGTGTGTTGGGGAGGATGGTGTCTGGTGACTTCCAGAATGCTGATAAGACGAGCTCCACAGATCCACTCCTCAGTGAAACAGCCATCACTGGTGAAAATCATTTCTAAAAACAACCATTTCAAGTTTCTATAAATTATCCTATAGCATATAGCACAGGAAGAAATATTTATTCTACAAAATCTGCTAAAGCACAGTTCAGTTCAGTCACTTAGTCGTGTCCGACTCTTTGCGACCCCATGAATCGCAGCATGCCAGGCTCCCTGTCCATCAAAACTCCCAGAGTTCACTCAAACTCACATCCATCGAGTCAGTGATGCCATCCAGCCATCTCATCCTCTGTTGTCCCCTTCTCCTCCTGCCCCCAATCCTCCCAGCATCAGAGTCTTTTCCAATGAGTCAAATCTTCGCATGAGGTGGCCAAAGTACTGGAGTTTCAACTTTAGCATCAGTCCTTCCAATGAACTCCCAGGACTGATCTCCTTTAGAATGGACTGGTTGGATCTCCTTGCAGTCCAAGGGACTCTCGAGTCTTCTCCAACACCACAGTGCAAAAGCATCAATTCTTCTTCACTCAGCTTTCTTCACAGTCCAACTCTCACATCCATACACGACCACTGGAAAAACCATAGTCTTGACTAGACGGATCTTTATTGGCAAAGAAATGTCTCTGCTTTTGAATATGCTACCTAGGTTGGTCATAACTTTCCTTCCAAGGAGTAAGCGTCTTTTAATTTCATGGCTGCAGTCACCATCTGCAGTGATTTTGGAGCCCCCCAAAATAAAGTCTGACACTGTTTCCATGGTTTCCCCATTTATTTGCCATGAAGTGATGGGACCAGGTGCCATAATCTTCATTTTCTGAATGTTGAGCTTTACACCAACTTTTTCACTCTCCTCTTTCACTTTCATCAAGAGGCTTCCCTGGTGGCTCAGAGGTTAAAGCATCTGCCTGGAATGCTGGAGACCCGGGTTCAATCCCTGGGTCGGGAAGATCCCCTGGAGAAGGAAATGGCAACCCACTCCAGTACTCTTGCCTGGAGAATCCCATGGAGGGAGGAGCCTGGTAGGCTACAGTCCATGGGGTCACAAAGAGTCTGACATGACTGAGCGACTTCACTCACTCACTCACTTTCTGCCATCAGGGTGGTGTCATCTACATATCTGAGGTTATTGATATTTCTCCCGGCAATCTTGATTCCAGCTTGTGCTTCTTCTAGCCCAGCATTTCTCATGATGTACTCTGCATGTAAGTTAAATAAGAGGGTGACAATATACAGCCTTGATGTACTCCTTTTCCTATTTGGAACCAGTCTGTTGTTCCATGTCCAGTTCTAACTGTTCCTTCCTGACCTGCATACAGGTTTCTCAAGAGGCAGGTCAGGTGGTCTGGTATTCCCATCTCTTTCAGAATTTTGCACAGTTTATTGTGACCCACAAGTCAAAGGCTTTGGCATAGTCAATAAAGTAGAAACAGATGTTCTTCTGGATCTCTCTTGCTTTTTCGATAATCCAGTGGATGATGGCAATTTGATCTCTGGTTCCTCTGCCTTTTCTAAAGCCAGCTTAAATATCTGGAAGTTCACGGTTCACATACTGCTGAAGCCTGGCTTGGAGAATTTTGAGCATTACTTTACTAGCATGTGAGATGAGTACCATTGTGTGGTAATTTGAGCATCCTTTGGCATTGCTTTTCTTTGGGATTGGAATGAAAACTGACCTTTTCCAGTCCCGTGGCCACTGCTGAGTTTTCAAAATAGGCTGGCATATTGAGTGCAGCACTTTTACAGCATCATCTTTCAGGACTGGAAATAGCTCAACTGGAATTCCATCACCTCCACTAGCTTTGTTCATAGTGATGTTTTCTAAGACCCACTTGACTTCACATTCCAGAATCTCTGGCTCTAAGTGAGTGATCACACCATCATGATTATCTTGGTCATGAAAATCTTTTTTGTACAGTTCTGTGAATTCTTGCCACCTCTTCTTAATATCTTCTGCTTCTGTTAGGTCCATACCATCCTGTCCTTTATCGAGCCCATCTTTGCATGAAATGTTCCCTTGGTATCTCTAATTTTCTTGAAGAGATCTCTAGTCTTTCCCATTCTGTTGTTTTCCTCTATTTCTTCGCATTGATCACTGAGGAAGGCTTTTTTTTATCTCTTCTTGCTATTCTTTGGAACTCTGCATTCAGAAGCTTATATCTTTCCTTTTCTCCTTTGCTATTCACTTCTCTACTTTTCACAGCTATTTGTAAGGCCTCCCCAGACAGCCATTTTGCGTTTTTGCATTTTTTTCCTATGGGGATGGTTTTGATCCCTGTCTCCTGTACAATGTCATGAACCTCAGTCCATAGTTCATCAGGCACTCTGTCTATCAGATCTAGTACCTTAAATCTATTTCTCACTTCCACTGTATAATCATAAGGAATTTGATTTCGGTCATACCTGAATGGTCTAATGGTTTTCCCTACTTTCTTCAATTTAAGTCTGAATTTGGCAATAAGGAGCTCATGATCTGAGCCACAGTCAGCTTCTGGTCTTGTTTTTGCTGACTGTATAGAGCTTCTCCATCTTTGGCTGCAAAGGATATAATGAATCTGATTTTGTTGACCATCTGGTGATGTCCATGTGTAGAGTCTTCTCTTGTGTTGTTGGAAGAGGCTGTTTGCTATGACCAGTGTGTTCTCTTGGCAAAACTTCTACTAGCCTTTGCCCTGCTTCATTCCATATTCCAAGGCCAAATTTGCCTGTTACTCCAGGTGTTTCTTGACTTCCTACTTTTGCATTCGAGTCCCCTATAATGAAAAGGACATCTTTTCGGGGTGTTAGTTCTAAAGGTCTTGTAGGTCTTCATTGAACCATTCAGCTTCAGCTTCTTCGGCATTACTGGTTGGGGAATAGACTTGGATTACTGTGGTATTGAATGGTTTGCCTTGGAGACAAACAGAGATCATTCTGTCATTTTTGAGATTGCATCCAAGTACTGCATTTCGGACTCTTTTGTTGACCATGAAGGCTACTCCATTTCTTCTAAGGGATTTCTGCCCAAAGTAGTAGATATAATGGTCATCTGAGTTAAATTCACCCATTCCAGTCCATTTTAGTTCTCTGATTCCTAGAATGTTCACTCTTGCCATCTCTTGTTTGACCACTTCCAATTTGCCTTGATTCATGGACCTGACATTCCAGGTTCTTATGCAATATTGCTCTTTCCAGCACCAGACATTGCTTCTGTCACCAGTCACATCCTCAACTAGGTATTGTTTTTCTTTGGCTCCATCCCTTCATTCTTTCTGGAGTTATTTCTCCACTGATCTCCAGTAGCATATTAGGCACCTGCTGACCTGGGGAGTTCCATTTTCAGTATCCTATCATTTTGCCTTTTCATACTGTTCATGGGGTTCTCAAGGCAAGAATACTGAAGAAATCTCAGTAAGAACAGAAAAATTCTTTGGCACTTGAACCACAACTCCAGCAACTCCCATCTCTTAGTGGCTCCTGAGATCAGGAGAAGTTCTAATCTTCATGGGTGCATCCAAGACCATGGGGTTCCTTACCCACACACCCAGCTCCCAACAAAGGGCTAAGGTGTTTCTTCAGAAAATGCATGCTGAGACTTCGTTTGTGGGCCAGTGGTTAAGATTCCATGCTCCCAATACAGGGGGCACAGCTTAATCCCTGGTCATAGAACTGACATCCCACAGGCCATAGCCAGTTTTAAAAAAAATAGAAAATGCATGCCAACAGCATTTCTCATCCCCTACTCCATCCCCTCGTTCAGTATTACAGAGTCTCTACTTCAGACAAGAACTTTATAGAGGTCCAGGGCTGTCTTCTTTCACTCAGCAAAGATCCATAGAACAGAGGCTGTATCCCAAGTATCACAAGCCAAGGATATTTAGATCCTAGTTACTCTTTCCACAGCTTGATCATAGGACAGAGTTTCCATACTGGGAAAGGCAAACAAAGAACAGAAGTTACCACTGTCAACTACAAATTGGCACTTACCAAGAGCATTTCCAAGGACTGAACAACAAAGGCGTTTGCCATCTGCCTCTACAGAGATTGAACCCCATGCTGCTATAGCTGTTGATCTTCAGCAACCCCTAGGGAGTTCAGGGTGGAGTGATGCACTCTGTGCTCCAGGGAATCTGGTGGGACAGGTTTTTAGATAGTTGGATGTTTTCAGGAACAGATTTTATGATCTCAATCCTGCATCTCCACTAAATCCCTTCATGGAGACATCAGATCCTCAAGACTGACAAAAACCTTTTTGTAAAATGAGTGCTTCATGGTACTGAACTCCCCCTTCACCAAAACCTTATATACTGACTTTCCCCCACTGCTCCTTTGGAGCAGTCTCTCAGAGCTATCTGAGATGCTTCATCCTAGACAGCAATCATCATTTTGCCCCAAATAAAATTTAACTCACAAGTCTCAAGCTCTATATCTTTTTTCAGTTGACACCACTCCCTCACAGGATCCTGTTCACAAAGCAAGGGTATCACTCTGAGAAAAGTGCCCACTGTCTCTGCCTCCAAATTCAGAGCAGTGCCTCAGAGATTTCATCCAAAGAGAGAAGACAATAATAAAAGAAAGTTCAAGGGCTCTCCCAAAGGAACTGACTATATTTGGAAAGAGCATGGAAAAGTTCATGAGTAAGGATGCTCTCAAATCAATAGAGATTTGCTGGTAGGCTAACAACACAAGGCTAGAAAAAAAAAGGGGGTGGGGGGGAAGGAAACTCACAGCTTACTTACCAGTGAGGACCAGGATAAAAGAAAGCTAAGTAGACCCACCCCCAGGATCAGAACAACACACAAAGACTGGATTCAAAAACTATTCCAGCAAAAGGGGATCAGTTTAGTTCTATCAGACCTTGGAGCTATTTATGCTCAAGGCCACTGCTAAAAACAAAACAGGAACAAGCTGGAAATTAATGGAGCTTAACAGCAGAACAGGGATGTGATATCAACAGAGGCGGACAATTTAGAAGAGCTAAAGGAAAAACAAGGACTTCCTGAGTGACTCAGATGGTAAAGAATCTGCCTACAATGCAAGAGACCCAGGTTTGATCCCTGGGTTGGGAAGAACCACTGGAAAAAGGGAATGGCAACCCACTCCAGTATTCTTGCCTGGAGAATTCCATGGACAGAGGAGCCTGATGAATTACAGTCCATGGGGTCGCAAAGAGTTGGACACAACTGAGTGACTAACACACACACACACAAGCAGAGACAAAGAGAGCTCTGCTAAAACCACTGTAATCTCAGGGTGACTCTACACATGCCTGAGGCTATACCTTCTGGGGATGAGAAAGATCTCAATATTGGGAAATATCTTAATAAATCAGTCCATAAAAGGCATTAAACAAATAAAATAACAAGAAGCATTGAAAATGAAAATGTCTAGTTTTTAACAAAAATGATGAGACATACAAAGAAACATGAAAATGTGATTCATACATAAGAAAATGACTAGGTAACAGAACCTGCTTGTGAGGGTATCTAATTGTCAGACTTAATAGATAAAGACTTCAAAATAGCCTCATAAGAATATTGAGAAAACTAAAGGAAACCATCCTTAATGAATTACAGAAAAAAATGATGAAAATGTCTTGGAAAATAGAGAATATCAACAAAGAGAAAAATTGTTTTAAAAGGACTAAATAAAATTCTGGAGATGAAAAGTAAAATAATTAAAATAAAATATTCACGAGAGGGACTAAAAACAGTAAATCTGAACTGGGAGAAGACAGAATCAGCAAACTTGAAGATAGCTTGTTAGAAATTATGCAATCTGAGAAACAAAGTTTAAAAATAATTTTTTTAAAAAGCAAAAAGTGTGATACTGTGAAGTTCACCAACTTAGGCATGATGAGAGAATCAGCAGAAAGAAGAGAAAATAACAAGCATAAAAATATTTAAATAATGGCTAAAATTCCTCAAATTTGACAAAAGCATTAGTCTACACACCCAGGAAGGTCAAAGAGTTCTATGTAGAATAAATGTAAAGAGATCCACCCCAGACACATCCTAATCAAAACATTGAAAGCCAAAAATAAACAGAAACTCTTGAAACTGGGAGAAAACAAACTGAAAAACAAAGGAAACACCAATAAGACTGGCAGCTGACTCATCACCAGAAACAACCATATGCTAGAAGGCAGTCGATGCTATATTGAAAGTTTTAAAAATTTTTTAAAGAAAAAAAACATGACTCAAGAATTTTGCATACAGAAAAGTTTTCTTTAAGAAGTGCAGATGAATTGAAGATATTCCCAGATAAACAAAAACTGAGAGAATGTCTTGCTAACACACCTGCTTTATAATACATATTAAAAGTTTTTTAAGCCCATATGAAAAAAACAAACAAAGAGCACCAGTAAAGACAAATGTGAAAATATAAAAGACATAACAAATGTATACTTATTTCTTCTCTTAATTAAAAAAGACAATTATACCCATACATATGTGAAGGCAACTCATGAATTTTTAGCTCATTATATGAGGCCAATATTACTGTGAAACCAACATGAGGCAAGACATAACAGGAAAATTACACACAAATATCTCTTAAGAATATAGACAAAACAAATTTTCAACAAAATACTAGCAAACCAAACACACAGCAACACATAAAAAGGATTATATATCATGACTAAGTACAAGTTTGGCTTGAAAGCTGAAAAATCAATTTATGTGATAAAATATATCAATAAAAAATGATCAACTGAACAGACACAGAAAACCAATACCTCTTTATGATAAAAGTATTCAACAACAAATTCAAAGTAACTGCCTCATCCTGATAAAAAGTCATCTATGAGACCACAGCAAATGTCATACTAACGGTGAATGCTTTGTCCCTCAGATTAGATCAGCAGACAAGGATGTCTGCTCTTGCTACCTCTATCCAACACTGTACTGGACATTCTATCTATCTATGGAATTCTTGCAAAAACTGAGAAGAAAGCCACCCAGATTAGCTAGGAAGATGACATGATCTTCTGTATATAAAAATCCCAAAGGCCCTCCCGTCCTTCCAAATAGAAATGCTATTAAAACTGATATATGAGTTCAGTAAGACTGAAGGATACAAACTAATATATAAAAGTGCATTTTATTTCAATGTGATAGTAATTAATAATATAAAGAAAAATTAACAAATTAATTTCCATTTACCAATTCCATTCCACATCATCGATAAGAATAAAATACTGAGGTAAAATTTAACAAAAAATACAAAACTTATACAATAAAAACTAAAAAGTATTTTTGAAATAAAGAAGACTAAATGGAAAGACATATTTTCATAAATCAGAAGATTTAATATTAGTAAATGGCAATACTGCCAAACTGATCTGCAAATTCAACACAATTACTTTCTCAATCCCAACTGACTTAGCGGAAATTGGCAAGTTATTCCTAAAATTCATATGAAAATGCAAGAGACCTGGAAAAAGAAAAACAATTTTTAAAAATGAAAAAATAGCTGCAGTACTCACACTTCTTCATTTCAAAAAAATGACAAAACTACAGTTCAATACAGTGTGGTAATGGCAAAAGGATAGATCTATAGACCAATGGAACAGAAACAAACCCTCATATTTACTGTGAAATAATTTTCAATAAAGATGCCAGAAAATTCAATGTGAGAAAGAATAATTTTTCAACAATTTGTGCTTTACCACTGGTTATCCATATGCATAGGAAAACAATTAGACTCCTACCTCACCCCTATATGCAAAATTCAACTCAAAAGAGATCAGAGAATTAAATATAAAAGGTACATATAAAACTGTTACAAGAAAATATAATCATACATTTTTAGGTCCTTGAATTAGGCAACAGTTTCTTGGGTATGACACAAAAAATAGATAAATGAAACTTTACCCAAATTAAAAGTATCTGTGCTTTAAGGAACACCATTAAGAAAGTAAAAAGACAATTGACAGAATGTAAGAAAATATTTTTATCATATATTTGATTAAGAACTTAGATCTAAAGAACTCTTAGAACTCAATAATAATACAGAGATAAACCAGTTCCCAAAATGGGCAAAATACTTGGATAGACATTTATCCAAAGTAGATACACAAATGGGCAATAATCATTTTAGAATATTTTGAGTATCATAATCCTTCAGTTCAACTCAGTTCAGTTCAGTCGCTCAGTCATCTCCGACTCATTGCGACACCATGAATTGCAGCAGCCAGGCCTTCCTGTCCATCACCAACTCCCGGAGTTCACTCAGACTCGTCCATCGAGTCAGTGATGCCATCCAGCCATCTCGTCCTCTGTCGTCCCCTTCTCCTCCTGCCCTCAATCCCTCCCAGCATCAGAGTCTTTTCCAATGAGTCAACTCTTCATATGAGGTGGCCAAAGTACTGGAGTTTCATCTTTAGCATCATTTCTTCCAAAGAAATCCCAGGGCTGATCTCCTTCAGAATGGACTGGTTGGATCTCCTTGCAGTCCAAGGGACTCTCAAGAGTCTTCTCCAACACCACACTTCAAAAGCATCAATTCTTCGGCACTCAGCTTTCTTCACAGTCCAACTCTCACATCCATACATGACCACAGGAAAAACCATAGCCTTGACTAGATGGACCTTAGTCGGCAAAGTAATGTCTCTGCTTTTGAATATGCTGTATAGGTTGGTCATAACTTTTCTTCCAAGGAGTAAGCGTCTTTTAATTTCATGGCTGCAGTCACCATCTGCAGTGATTCTGGAGCCCAAAAAATTAAATTCTGACAGTTTCCACAGTTTCCCTATTTCCCATGAAGTGATGGGACCAGATGTCATGATCTTCATTTTCTGAATGTTGAGCTTTAAGCCAACTTTTTCACTCTCCTCTTTCACTTTCATCAAGAGGCTCTTTAGTTCCTCTTCACTTTCTGCCATAAGGGTGGTATCATCTGCATATCTGAGGTTATTGATATTTCTTCCGGCAATCTTGATTCCAGCAGTGCCTCTTCCAGCCCAGTGTTTCTCATGATGTATTCTGCATAGAAGTTAAATAAGCAGGGTGACAATATACAGCCTTGACGTACTGCTTTTCCTATTTGGAACCAGTCTCTTGTTCCATGTCCACTTCTAACTGTTGCTTCCTGAATTGTATATAGGTTTCTCAAGAGGCAGGTCAGGTGGTCTGGTATGCCCATCTCTTGAAGAATTTTCCAGTTTATTGTGATCCACACAGTCAAAGGCTTTGGCATAGTAAATAAAGCAGAAATAGATGTTTTTCTGGAACTCTCTTGCTTTTTCCATGATCCATGATCCAGCGTATGTTGGCAATTTGATCTCTGGTTCCTCTTCCTTTTCTAAACCAGCTTGAACATCTGGAAGTTCACGGTTCACGTACTGCTGAAGCCTGGCTTGGAGAATTTTGAGCATGTGAGATGAGTGCAATTGTGCACAGAAAACTAGTCAATCTAGTCAATCTAATCACACTAGGACCTCAGCCTTGTCTAATTCAATGAAATTAAGCCATGCCCTGTGGGACCACCCAAGACGGGCAGGTCACGGTGGAGAGGTCTGACAGAATGTGGTCCACTGGAGAAGGGAATGGCAAACCACTTCAGCATTTTTGCCTTGAGAACCCCATGAACAGCATGAAAAGGTAAAATGATAAGATACTGAAAGAAGAACTCCCCAGGTCAGTAGTTGCCCAATATGCTACTGGAGATCAGTGGAGAAATAACTCCAGAAAGAATGAAGGGATGGAGCCAAAGAAAAAACAATACCCAGTTGTGGATGTGACTGGTGATAGAAGCAAGGTCCAGCCTTGGAAAGAGCAATATTGCATAAGAACCTGGAATGTTAGATCCATGAATCAAGGCAAATTGGAAGTGGTCAAACAAGAGATGGCAAGAGTGAATGTCGACAGTCTAGGAATCAGTGAACTAAAATGGACTGGAATGGGTGAATTTAACTCAGATGACCATTATATCTACTACTGCGGGCAGGAATCCCTCAGAAGAAATGGAGTAACCTTCATGGTCAACAGAAGAGTCTGAAATGCAGTACTTGGATGCAATCTCAAAAATGACAGAATGATCTCTGTGCGTCTCCAAGACAAACCATTCAACATCACAGTAATCCAAGTCTATGCCCCAACCAGTAATGCTGAAGAAGCTGAAGTTGAATGGTTCTATGAAGACCTACAAGACCTTTACAACTAACACCCAGAAAAGATGTCCTTTTCATTATAGGGGACTCGAATGCAAAAGTAGGAAGTCAAGAAACACCTGGAGTAACAGGCAAATTTGGCCTTGGAATATGGAATGAAGCAGGGCAAAGACTAATAGAGATTTGCCAAGAGAACACACTGGTCATAGCAAACACCCTCTTCCAACAACACAAGAGAAGACTCTACAAATGGACATTACCAGATGGTCAACACCAAAATCAAATTGATTATATCCTTTGCAGCCAAAGATGAAGAAGCTCTACACAGTCAGCAAGAACAAGACCAGGAGCTGACTGTGGCTCAGATCATGAGCTCCTTATTGCCAAATTCAGACTTAAATTGAAGAAAGTAGGGAAAACCACTAGACCATTCAGGTATGACCAAAATCAAATTCCTTATGACTATACAGTGGAAGTGAGAAATAGACTTAAGGGACTAGATCTGATAGACAGAGAGCCTGATGAACTATGGACTGAGGTTCATGACATTGAGACAGGGATCAAGACCATCCCTATGGAAAAGAAATGCAAAAACGCAAAATGGCTGTCTGGGGAGGCCTTACAAATAGCTATGAAAAGAAGAGAAGTGAAAAGCAAAGAAGAAAAGGAAAGATATAAGCTTCTGAATGCAGAGTTCCAAAGAATAGCAAGAAGAGATAAGAAAGCCTTCCTCAGTGATCAATGAGAAGAAATAGAGGAAAACAACAAAATGGGAAAGACTAGAGATCTCTTCAAGAAAATTAGAGATACCAAGGGAACATTTCATGCAAAGATGGGCTCGATAAAGGACAGAAATGGTATGGACCTAACAGAAGCAGAAGATATTAAGAAGAGGTGGCAAGAATACACAGAAGAACTGTACAAAAAAGATTTTCATGACCAAGATAATCATGATGGTGTGATCACTCAACTAGACCCAGACATCCTGGAATGTGAAGTCAAGTGGGTCTTAGAAAGCATCACTACAAACAAAGCTAGTGGAGGTGGTGGAATTTCAGTTGAGCTATTTCCAATCCTGAAAGATGATGCTGTAACAGTGCTGCACTCAATATGCCAGCCTATTTGGAAAACTCACCAGTTTTTTTCCAAAGGACTGGAAAACGTCGATTTTCATTCCAATCCCAAGGAAAGGCAATGCTAAAGAATGCTCCAACTACTGCACTATTGCACTCATAATCCTTAATGAGATGCAAATCAAAACTACAATGGGATACTACTTTATACCCAGTAATATGGCTATAAATAGAAAAAACAAAGAACTGAAGAGAGGGGGAAGGGGAAAAAGAAGAGAGCTTGGGAAGCAGGGAGAGGAGGAAGAAAGGAAGGTAGAAATAAATAAGGAAAGATAGATAATAAGTGTTGGCAAGGATGTGGAGAAATTGGAATATTCATACATCACTTTTGGGATTATGAAAAAGGGCAGTCATTGGAAAAAAGCTTACCCATTCTTCAAAAAGCCAAACATAGAATTACCATATGATCCAGAAGTTCCATTATCCAATAGATATAAAAATATATATCTTCAACAATCTTATATATGAATTTACAATAAAAGCACTATTCATAATAGCCAAATGTGGATATAGTCCAAATGTCCTTCAATTGATGAATGGATAAGTAAAATGTAGTATATCTATTCAACGGAATACTATTCAGCCATATAAAGCAATGAAACACTGACACACAGTACAACATGGAGGAACCTTGAAAACTTCATGCTAAGTAAAAACACCACTCACAAAAGGACACATCAAATGATTCCATTTACATGAAACGTACAGAATAGAACAATCCATAGAAACAGAAAATAAATTAGTGGTTACTAGGGGCTAGGGGAAGGAAAACCAGGGAGTGAATGTTAATGTTGTTTCTGCTAAGGATTACAAAAATGTTCTGAAATTAGTGGTGATGGTTGCACAATTCTGTGAATGGGCTAAAAAATGAAGGAGTATATACTTTAAAAGAGTAATTTTATGGTATGTGAACAATATCTCAATAAAGCCATCATTTTTTCAAAGTCACATACTGTAGTATGATTCCATTTATATAACACTATTGAAATGAAAAATCATAGTGACAGAAGACAAATTAGGAATGAGGCAGCGGTAGATGTGACTATAAAGGGGTAGCTTAACACAGATCTTTGTGGTTATGGAACAGTTCAGTGTCTTGAATGTGTTTGCGGTTACATAACTCTACACATTTGTGTATTAAAATGGCATAGAACTATACACATACACTGTACTAAAGTCAGACTCCTGACTTTGTCATTGTACTATAATTATGTAAAATGCAATAATTGGGAGAAACGAGGTTAGAGATCCATAGAACTTCTCTGTACCTTCTTTGCAGCTCCCTGTGAATCTAACTATTTAAAAATAAAAAGTGAGAAAAAATTTAACCCCAATGATCTTCAAACCTCATCTTAATCAACAATATCCTAATTATTAACATAGCTCCCTATGAGTTTTTTAATACCCCAAAATTATACCCTAACAAATAGATATAACACATTACAGACTTTGAGGCAAATATGTTTTTCACTGCAAACAAATAACAAGGTACTCATGTTTATTAATTCTGTATTTGTTTGGAACCAACCAAATACTGCTATTCATTCTCTTCAGTGTTTAGCATACTGCTTTGTACACAGTGGGTACTCATGAAATATCTGATTATGAATGAATTCTGAATCTTTAGGTCTCAGACAACAAACTGACCTCCATTTCAATACTGAAAAGTCTAGTCTAAAGGTAGTATCAATACCGTTTAGGGAATCTTTTTTTCATATTTAAAGATTTCATTTCTTAGAGTAGTTTTAGGTTTATAGTAAAATTGAGAGGAAAATAGAGTTCCCATATACCCCAGCCCTCACACATGCATTCTCTTCCCCATTATCAACATTTGCCACCAGAGTCACACTGCTACAACTGAAGAAGTGACGATGATACATCAACATCTTTACCTAAGTCATCTTCTTGTCCAAAGTCCAAGTTTCTCAGACTCAGAAAAAATATTTCTTATCTAATTGTACTTCTACTACAGTTTATATAAAGATACTTCTTTGAGCTCTCTGCTATGTAATCACCACTATTTCTAGTTTAAATAAAAACTTAGTTGTACCCATAAACTTTTGGGGGATAAAAGCAACTTTTTCAATGACATGATGTCATTGTGTGTGTTGCGTCAGAGGACTTCAGTTCAGAAGAGCATCATGCTGTTCTACCATCATGCTTGTGTCTACCCACTCACATGGGTGTCCCCACAGAGTCAGATCCTGGCTTTCCCTACTTTAGTTACAATTTAAGGATAAGTAATATGGACCTCCACGGGATTAGGAGTTGAATTTTATCCTGGAGAAAGCTCTTTAAAACTAATTTAACAATCCAAGATGGCTAGGACTAGGGTTTACAATGGCACCTGTGAGTTCAGCTGCAGTTCAATAAACACTATTCCCCAATATGCTAACACATATCTATACATTAAAGTAGCTAATTTCCTGTAGTTATTCACAGTGCTCATTCATGTGCCATCAGTTCAGTTCAGTCGCTCAGTCATGTCTGATTCTTTGCAACCCCGTGGACTGCAGCATGACAGGCTTCCCTGTCCATCACCAACTTCCAGAGGTTGCTAAAACTCATGTCCATCGAGTCAATGATGCCAGCCAACCATCTCATCCTCTGTTGTCCCCTTCTCCTCCTGCCTTCAATCTTTCCCAGCATAAGGGTCAGCTCTTCGCATGAGGTGGCCAAAGTATTGGAGTTTCAGCTTCAGCATCAGTCTTTCCAATGACTATTCAGGACTGATTTCCTTTAGGATTGACTGATTTGATCTCCTTGCAGTCCAAGATACTCTCAAGAGTCTTCTCTAAACCAAAGTTCAAAGCATCAATTCTTTGGTGCTTGGCTTTCTTTATAGTCCAACTCTCACATCCATATGTGACTACTGTAAAAACCATAGCAGGTCATCACATGCCATATATAGCTTGATTAATACCAGAATTTGAGTTTATGAGAGATTCACTCTCAGATTTCTGGCTGACAAAGTATAAAACAAAGAATGAATAGGTATGATGATTAAGTTCCCAATAACTCTAACAATATATGTTTTTTGGTAGGATGGGTCAAATACAGCTTGGACCTCAGGCCTTGTATTTCCTACACTGAATCCTTACCATGGGACTAATAGACACTCAGTTCAGTTCGGTTCAGTTGGTCAGTTGTGTCCGACTCTTTGCAACCCCATGAACTGCAGCATGCCAGGCCTCCCTGTCCATCACCAACTCCCAGAGTTCACTCAAACTCATGTCCATCAAGGCGGTGATGCCATCCAGCCATCTCATCCTCTGTCATCCCCTTCTCCTCCTGTCCCCAATCCCTCCCAGCATCAGAGTCTTTTCCAGTGAGTCAACTCTTCGCATGGGGTGGCCAAAGTACTGGAGTTTCAGCATTAGCATCAGTCCTTCCAAAGAAATCCCAGGGCTGATCTCCTTCAGAATGGAGTAGTTGGATCTCCTTGCAGTCCAAGGGACTCTCAAGAGTCTTCTCCAACACCACAGCTCAAAAGCATCAATTCTTCGGCACTCAGCTTTCTTCACAGTCCAACTCTCACATCCATACGTGACTACTGGAAAAACCATAGCCTTGACTAGATGGACTTTTGTTGGCAAAGTAATGTCTTTTGAATATGCTATCTAGGTTGGTCATAACTTTCCTTCCAAGGAGTAAGTGTCTTTTAATTTTACAGCTGCAATCACCATCTGCAGTGATTTTGGAGCCCAGAAAAATAAAGTCTGACACCTTTTCCACTGTTTCCCCATCTATTTCCCATGAAGTGATGGGACCAGATGCCATGATCTTAGTTTTCTGAATGTTGAGCTTTAAGCCATGTACAGGTGTACACAGGCATACTTGCATCCTGCATTCTCCTAGGCTTCATAGCTACCTGAGATCATCAGAATACACTGTTGTTGGTATGAGTACATCTGCTGCACTCCAGTAGCTGGGATCAGACCACATGTTCTGACAAACAATTTGGATACAGATTAAGTTTATCAGCATGGCATACCATATTCCATGAAATGACTCTTGAGTTCTCCATCTTCACCTCCTACTGTATCTCATCCACACTCTATAGCCCAGCCATAACACACCACCTGACCTTCTCACATCTCCCCAGGCATTTTCATGCCTCCCATTCCTTGGCTTGTTGTTGTTTTTATTTGGTCAGTCAGTCATGTCCAACTCTGCGACCCCATGGACTGCAGCATGCCAGGCTTCCCTGTCCTTCACCAACTCTCGGAGTTTGCTCAGACTCATGTCCATTGAGTCAGCGATGCCCACCCTCTGCTGTCCCCTTCTCCTCCTGCCTTCAGTCTTTCCCAGCATCAGGGTCTTTTTCAATAAATTGGCACTTTGCATCAGGTGGCCAAAGTATTGGAGTTTCAGCTTCAGCATCAATCTTTCCAGTGAATACTCAAGGTTGATTTCCTTTAGGATCGACTGGTTTGATGTCCTTGCAGTCCAAGGAACTCTCAAGAGTCTTCTCCAACACCACAGTTTAAAAGTATCACTTTCTTAGCTTGGCTGCTACTTCTGCCTGACATTCCTTACCGTCCACTATGGCATTTTCCAGAAAACACCTGATCATCTTAAGAAACTAATCAACAAAAAAGTGCCATCATTTTAAATACTTTATAGGCACTATCTTATCTCATTGGTTTTTTTTAATTAATGAGGTCAAAATCATTAAAACCTTTATTTTATAGAAGAGGAAACTAAGGCATATGAAGGTCAAGAAATGCTCAGAGTCATCCAATGAGTAAGTAGCAGAGCCCAGATAAAAGTCTGGTTTGTCCCAGTTTGAAAGACTGTGTTCATAACTATAAAATTATCCCCTCTCCAAATAATTTTTTGATTCTATACTAGAATCCTTGATGAATTTTCTAAATATTCAGATATCCTTAACTCCATACTGACCTGTATTATCAGATATCATGTTTCTAGAGCTCCAGGATCTAGATTTTGGAAGAGTTCTCTGGGTGACTCTAATATACAACCTGTTTGAGAACCACTGTCTGATGACATAAAAGGGCTTACAACAACTATTGACACTTAGTGTACTACTAAGAAATTGGATAGCTTCTCAAACGAATTTTGAAAATTTAACCATTTTTCATAAAAGTTAAATGAGACATATCTATTTTTCAAAAATGAGAATCTGTGGAGAAGTATTTCCAAGAGTAACTGCATTCTGGTAACATTTTAATTACATTTTATAAATTAGCAAAAATCTGTTTTCTAAAGAAAAATGAATTTAAATTAGCTTTCATTTAAATTCTTGACAAGGGATCAACTACTGTTGTGTGGAAAAGATCTGAAAATTTGATTGAGTGTGTGGCTGTCTCAGTAGTCCTCAGCCATCAGAAATAAAATCCCACCTAAGATGCAGAAATATCAATAATAGTTCAGGCTTCATACTACTCAGGGTCTCATGTCCCTGGAACAGCAAAGAAAGACATAATCAATTTGAAATATGAGAAAACAAATTAAGTGGCATATAAGATTCCTCTGATATTTTGATAAGTGTTGTTTTTAAATGATGGAAACCTGAGAAGCAATAAAATTTGAAATTTTATTATGGACGTTCTATATGGCACAACTGAAGCAACTGAGCATGCATACATGCATAGAGCACTTTTGCCACTTCATGCTTTAATTATCTTAATGCAAGGCTCTTTGCCTTTGTATTTATGTAATGTGAGGTATTTTAAATAAAATTTCTGGGTTTCTTACTTTTTATTTTGAAGGACAAAACAGTTGCAAAGCACAGTTTTCACATATTCATCACCCAGCTTTTGCTATAAACATCTTATCTACCCAGAGTAAGATTATCAAAACCAAAAAATTAAAACTGATACAATGTCACTAACTTCACTAGAGGCTTGGAAACTTGACAAGTGTCAAACTAATGTGCTTTTCTCCAGAACAGGATACTGTCTAGGATCCCACACTGCAAATAACTGTCATAATCTCCAGTCTTAGTCTTTGTCTTGCATAATCTTGACATTTTTGAAAAACACTGGTCAGGCAATTTATAGAATTTCTCAATTTGAGTTGGTCATATATTTTCCCATGATTAGATTCAAGTTATACATTTGGGGCGAGAAAGTGATTATGCCTCATAAGAAAAGATTCATGATGCTGTCAGATCTTATTACTGGTGATACTAACTTTTTTTGAATCACTTGGTTAAGCTGATGTCAGTAAGAGTTCCCCACCGTGAAGTCAAAAGTTTTGCCTTTCTAACAGAGAGGGTAAAGAGATACACTGTGACTATACAGATATCCTCTTTTTTGTCATAATTTTAGTATGTTTACCTAAAGATAATTTTCAATTTCCTTCATTCCTTTATGTTTATTAGTTCCTTGTATGTTTATTAGATTCTTCAATCTAAAGAGCTCTTTCCATTCTTCTACATTCACTGATTGATTCAACTATTTATTTATATTAGTATGGAGTCATGGATACTTATTCTATGGATTATAATTCATTACTATAATTTCATTTATTTTGTTACTCAAATTGTCCTAATGTGGCTATTGAGAACTCTTTTAGGTTGCCACCTTTGTACTTTTGCCATGTTCCCATCATTTTGTAGGCACTTCTTTACTTCCTCGCATGACACAAGATGTTCCAGGCTTATATTATATTTGCCAAGAAAACTTAGATGAATGATTTAGTACTGCTCAGAAACAAGAAAATAGACTCTTTTTATTTATTTATTTATTTATTTTTGCTCAGTCCCCCTGACCATTGAAGGCTCTGATATCTTTCTCCTCTTTCTGAGAATTTTGTTTTCCTTCATATTCCAAAACACTGCATTTTCCAGAGAATGCTAGACAAGTGCTAGGTAATTGTCAAATGACCAACATAGAAAACTGACATTTAAGGAAAGTCTTTCAAGGACAACCTAACCACTCATTCCCATAGGTCAGAAGACTTTATTTCTTTGCTTTTAACAGGAAACCCCTTCTTTAATTAGGAAAAAAAAAAGTAAACAAATCCCCAATATTGTATTAGTCTAAATACATTCATGTAAATGTTTGAACCTACAACATTTACTTGTTAGACAATCAGTATAGAAGTTGGAGTATATTGTAGTTCCATTTATTTATTAATCTCTTCATTCATTTCTATATTTTGGTTTGATTAGACATTTCCTGAAAATTCTAATTTGCATAAAAAAGTAGTTGCAAAGTATATGAACTTTTTGAGTACTACAAATTAAAAACTATGTTAAGATTCTTTCAAAGAAAAATGATCTGGAAACTGTTCTTTAAAATATTAAGAAATACTTGCTTTTAAAGTGAAACATTCAGGTTCCAGGCACTATGAAGAAGTAAGTATACTCTACACTGCCTCCTCTTGAATGTAGCTATAAAACCTAGACAGAATGAGTGGAGGAGCTTTTAGAGGATTCAAAAGTCAACAGCAGCAGATGGATAGGGGAAGAATAGAATTCAAATATCATACAAGTGGTAAATTTCTCAGTTTTTTTAGTGTTGCATCCCCCGGAAACAAAATGAGCACTTAGATACTGCTATAGATAAATATTTGTACACTCCCTACCAAATTCATACTTTGAACTCTAGTCCCCCCAGTGGGACAGTATTTGGAGAGGGAGTCCTGGGGAGGAGATTAAGTCAAGAGAATGGAGCCCTCAGGAATGGGATTAACATCCATATCAAAGAGACCTCAGGGAGGCTGCTGGGGTGCTGGTAATTCTTTATTTCTTCATGGTGTTTATGCATATTGTCATGTATAGTGAAAGATCATCAATTAATTTCAAGATTTCTATGGAAATACAAAATACCTCGAATAGCCAAAGCAATCTTGAGAAAGAAGAATGGAACTGGAGGAATCAACTTGCCTGACTTCAGGCTCTACTACAAAGCCACAGTCATCAAGACAGTATGGTACTGGCACAAAGACAAAAATATAGATCAATGGAACAAAATAGAAAGCCCAGAGATAAATCCACACACCTGTGGACACCTTATCTTCGACAAAGGAGGCAAGAATATACAATGGAGTAAAGACAATCTCTTTAACAAGTGGTGCTGGGAAAACTGGTTAACCACTTGTAAAAGAATGAAACTAGATCACTTTCTAACACCATACACAAAAATAAACTCAAAATGGATTAAAGATCTAAACGTAAGACCAGAAACTATAAAACTCCTAGAGGAGAACATAGGCAAAATACTCTCCGACATAAATCACAGCAGGATCCTCTATGATCCACCTCCCAGAAGACTGGAAATAAAAGCAAAAATAAATAAATGGGATCTAATTAAAATTAAAAGCTTCTGCACTACAAAGGAAACTATAAGCAAGGTGAAAAGACAGCCTTCTGAATGGGAGAAAATAATAGCAAATAAAGCAACTGACAAACAACTAAATAAATTTCTCAAATAAATTTCTCAAAAATATACAGGCAACTTATACAGCTCAATTCCATAAAAATAAACGACCCAATCAAAAAATGGGCCAAAGACCTAAATAGACATTTCTCCAAAGAAGACATACGGATGGCTAACAAACACATGAAAAGATGCTCAACATCACTCATTATCAGAGAAATGCAAATCAAAACCACAATGAGGTACCATTTCACACCAGTCAGAATGGCTGCGATCCAAAAGTCTACAAGCAATAATGCTGGAGAGGGTGTGGAGAAAAGGGAACCCTCCTTACACTGTTGGTGGGAATACAAACTAGTACAGCCACTATGGAGAACAGTGTGGAGATTCCTTAAAAACCTGGAAATAGAACTGCCTTATGACCCAGCAATCCCACTGCTGGGCATACACAATGAGGAAACCAGAATTGAAAGAGACACGTGTAACCCAGTGTTCATTACAGCACTGTTTATAATAGCCAGGACATGGAAACAACCTAGATGTCCATTAGCAGATGAATGGATAAGAAAGCTGTGGTACATTTACACAATGGAGTATTACTCAGCCATTAAAAAGAATACATTTGAATCAGTTCTAATGAGGTGGATGAAACTGGAGCCTATTTTACAGAGTGAAGTAAGCCAGAAAGAAAAACACCAATACAGTATACTAACACATATATATGGAATTTAGAAAGATGGTAATGATAACCCTATATGTGAGACAGCAAAAGAGACACAGATGTATAGGATGGACTTTTGGACCCTGAGGGAGAGGGTGGGATGATTTGGGAGAATGGCACTGAAACATGTATACTATCATGTAAGAAACAAATCGCCAGTCTATGTTCGATACAGGATACAGGATGCTTGGGGCTGGTGCACGGGGATGACCCAGAGAGATGATATGGGGTGGGAGGTGGGAGTGGGGTTTAGGGTTGGGAACTCATGTACACCCATGGTGGATTCATGTCAATGTATGGCAAATCCCACACAGTATTGTAAAGTAAAATAAAATAAAAATTAAAATTAAAAAAATAAAAAATAATAATAAATGATAAAAGAGACTTCAGGGAGCTCCCTTGTCACCCCTTTCACCATGAGAAGATCAAGTGAAAAAAAACAACTATCTATGAAACAAAAAGTGGGTTCTAATCAGATACAGTTTGAGCTTCCCTAGTGTCTCAAATGGTAAAGAATCCTCCTGCAATGAGGAAGACCTGGGTTCAATCCCTGGGTTGGGAAGACTCCCTGCAGGAGGGCATTCCAACCCACTCCAGTATTCTTGCCTGGAGAATCCCCATGGACAGAGGAGCCTGGAGGGCTATATTCCATGAGGTCACAAAGAGTCGGACACAACTGAGCGACTAAGCACAATCAGATACTGACTATGCTGGTGCTTTGATCTTGGACTCTCCAGCTCACAGAAATAGGACAAATAAATTTCTGTTGTTTATTTGTAACCCCATCAAAGGTGTTTTTGTTATAGCAGCTCAAACGAACACAGGTGCAAAGAAAGAAAGCTCCAGGAAAAGCCTATTGCTTTAGTTCAAGGAATAATAGGAAAAGGGAATGCATAACTCAGAGTGTGGAAATCTGGTTTCTGCTTTCTTTTATCCATTCCCCTGCCCCAGCTCTCAGCCAAGGCTGAGATGACAGTGGTAGCAGCAACTTTGACTAGAAGAGGCAATGATGGCAGCCAGCTAAAGCCAAAATTTGAAGAAAGGGGAACATTCCTTTAAGTTTGATGGAACTGCAGTTTCAAAAAAAGTGGAGTCAAATCCACTGCTCTTTTTCTCTCTCTGTCCTGCCGCTACCTGGTCACAAAGATAAGTGCAGTTACAGAAGTGCACAGGAGAACACGGTAACTACAGTCACAGCATCCTGGCCACAAGACCAGAAAGAGGTTCCCTACTGGAAGTTACCAAGGAGATCACAAGAGAGAAACTTGGGAATGTGACTCCATAAGGTTGTTTATGAATTCTTGGGCATACATATGCATGTGTCGAATTCAACAAACCACACTTTGAGAACTGAACTGACAGATACAACACCACCCAGATCTAGGTGGTGCATACACAGCAGAGATTTGGATACCTTTGCAAAAGTCTGGAAAACTAAAGTGACATTAGAACCACAACCCACAGAAAGCTAAGCAGAACTTGTAGCCTGAGTCCCATCACCTTGAAACCACCAAGTGTGATATTTTGACTAATAAGACATATTAATATTTACTTGGTCATCTGAAATACATATCTAGTCATATATATTTCTCTCTCACAGTTCCCCAAACCTTTGGAATTTCCTGAGCAATAAAAGCAATGGGACAACCTTTTGCCATATTTGGTCTCTCATCCTCAGTTCCTGAAAGAGTCATGAAGCTGAAATAGATATCTTGTTATTCATAACAAGCCCCTTTTCACCACATCTGAGTTTACATTAATGAGGTGACTTTTAGGAAACACCTAAAGATGAGCTCTAACTGCCAGGGGAACCAAACATTAAATAGAAGGCTGGAACTTTGCTCCACTTCCTGATTTCTGAGGAAGGGAGAAGGGCTGGAGGTTGACTCAATCACCAACAGTCAATTATTTTATCAATCATGCCTTGTAATGAAATCATCATAAAACCCCAAAGGAAAGGGGTTCAGATAGCTTCCAGGTTGGGGAACCAGAATGCTTCCATGTGCTACCATGCCAGTCCTCAAACTCCACCAGGACAGAAGATCCTTCATTTAGGACTTTACTCTATGCATCTTTCATCTCATTGTTGATTTATATCCTTTAATGTCCTTTGTAATACAGCAGTAATATAGTGTGTGAACAAGTTTCTTGAGTTCTGTGAGACACCCAAATTAAACAAACCCAGCCATTCACCACAGTGCAGTCTGATCCATTAACCCAACAGAAATCTCACTGGCCTGAGGGTTCAAACAACTTCTGACCAAACACTGACTGGGTATTAAGCTATTGTGACCCAGGGGCAATGTCTAGGAAGCTATGTTTAAAACTAAAATCACACTCGTCCCCAGAAGCCTTAACAATTGCTTCTGAGAAAGAAAAACCAGTCCCAGAGAGAGTCCCCAAGTGACTAGTCCCTGGCTAAAAGTAGGGCAAAATAATGTAACTCTCTGAACTCATAACAGCCTCTAAGCCATACACACATACAAGTATAAAGGATAAAAACCTAACTGGCTGAGAACAATCTCTGACCACTAACTGGATTATGTCTACCCAAGAATGAGACAAAAACAAGTAGAACCAATCTGAGCTGGAATGTTAGGAGCTGTGCAAAAAAGACTTCACAATATTAATGCAGTCAAATCATGTTGTTTGACCTCAGTTCAGTCACTCAGTCATGTCCGACTCTTTGTGACCCCATAGACTGCAGCACACCAGGCTTCCCTGTCCTTCGCCATTTCCCAGAGCTTGCTCAAACTCATTCCATTGAGTTGGTGATGCCAGCCAATGATCTCATCCTCTGTCATCCCCTTCTCCTCCTGCTTTCAATCTTTCCCAGCATCAGGATCTTTTCCAATGAGTCAGTTCTTCACATCAGGTGGCCAAAGTATTGGAACTTCAGCTTCAGCATCACTCCTTCCAATGAACACTCAGGATTAATTTCCTTTAGGATAGACTGGTTGGATCTCCTTGTAGACCAAGGGACTCTCAAGAGTCTTCTCCACACCGCAGTTCAAAAGCATCAATTCTTTGGCGCTCAGCTTTCCTTATGGTCCAACTCTCACATCATACATGACTACTGGAAACACCAGAGCTTTGACTAGATGGACCCTTGATGGCAAAGCAATCTCTCTGCTTTTTAATATGCTATCTAGGTTGGTCAGAGCTTTTCTTCCAAGAAGCAAATGTCTTGTAATTTCATGGCTGCAGTCACCATCTGCAGTGATTTTGGAGCCCAAGAATATAAAGTCTTGTCACTGTTTCCATTGTTTCCTCATCTATTTTCCATGAAGTGATAGGAGTGGATGCCATGATCTTTGTTTTTTGAATACTGAGTTTTAAGCCAGTTTTCTCACTCTCCTCTTCCACTTTTATCAAGAGGTTCTTTAGCTCTTCTTCACTTTCTGCCATAAGGGTGGTGTCATTTACATATCTGAGGTTATTGATGTTTCTTGGCAATCTTGATTCCAGCTTGTGCTTCATCCAGTCCAGCATTTTACACGATGTTGTTTGACCTAGTAAGCAACAAAGAAAGCAACAACAGGGGTAGGGGGATCTAAATTACAAAGCATGCAAATAAACAGTAAAATGCATCCAATACACAGAAAGAGCGAGCTGGCAATAGAAACTGCCTTTGAGGAGGCCCAGACAGTGGACTTAGCAGAAAAAAACTTTAAAACAGCTATTATAAATATGTTTGAAGTATAAAAGGAAAGCATGCTTAAAGAATTATAGGAAGATGTGAGGATGATGTCTCATCAAAGAGACAATATCAACAAAGAGAAATATTCAAATTATTAAAAGGAACCAAATGGAAATTCTTGAGTTGAAAAGTATAAGAACTGAAATGAAAAATTCACTCAAGGGACTCAATTATATATTTGAATTTTCAGAAGAAAGAATCAACAAACTTAGAGATAGACTAATAGGAATTATTCAACCTGAATTTCAGAAAGAAAAAAAATTAAGAAAACTGAACAAAGTCTCAGACAAATGTGAAACACTATTTAATGATGAACATACACATAACTGGAGTACCAGAAGAAGAAAAAGATGAAGAATATCACAGAAATAATGGCTTAAAACTTTACAAATTTTATAGAAAACATTAATCTACACATCCAAGAAGCTCAATGAACTCTAACTGGGATAGATGTAAAGAGATCGATATATACCCAGACACAGCATACTCATAAAGTTCAAAGACAAAGAGAAAATTCCGAAAAGAGCAAAATAAAAATGACATCACATAAAGGGAACCCAAGAAGATTAACACATAGCATCTCATCAGACACCATGGGAATCAGAAGGCAGTGAAACAACATACTCAAAGTGCTGAAAGTAAAGACTGTTAAACAAGAATATTGTATCACGCAAAACTACCTTTCACAAATGAAGGCAAACTAAAGACAAACCCAGATAAACAAAAGCTAAGAGAATATCTTGGTACGTAATACACTATAATGAATACCAAAGAAAATTCTTTAGGCTGAAACTAAATGATACTATACAGCACTATGAACTCACACACAGACAAACATAGAGAATACCAGTAAGATAATCACTTAGCCATTTATAAAAAGCAGTATAACTGCATATTTCTCCTCCTTTCATCTCTTGACATATTTGATATTGCAATAAACAATATGTAAATAAATATATTGTTGACCTACAGCATACAGAAATATATTTGACAAAATAGCACAAAGGAGGTGAATAAGGGCAAAAAAAATCTCTGTTGGAATAAGGAAAGGACATCAAATCTAACTCAAGTCTATAACTCAAATCCATAAGAAGAAAACAAAATAGCATAAATAAAATTAATATTAAAAAGTCTATAAATATAGACTATTGTTGTTGTTCAGTCACCCAGTTGTGTCTGACTCTTTGGACCCCATGGACTGCAGCATGCCATGCTTCTCTGTCCCTCATCTTCTCCCGAAGTTAGCCCAAGTTCATGTCCATTGCATTGGTGATGCCATCCAGCCATCTCATCCTCTTACATCTTTCTTCTTCTGTCTTCAATTTTTCTCAGCGTGAGGGACTGTTCCACTGAGTCAGCTGTTCACATCAGATGACCAAAATGCTGGAGTTTCAGTCCAACAAGTATTCACAGGTGATTTTCCCTTAAAATTGACTGGTTTGATCTCCTTGCTATCAACGGGACTCTCAGGAGTCTTCTCCAGCACCACAGTCTGAATCAATCCTTCAGCACTCCACTTCTTTATATAGCCCAGTGCTCACAACCATATGTGACCATTGGGAAGACCATAGACTTGACTATACGGACCTTTGCTGGCAGAGTAATGTCTCTGCTTTTCAAGACACTGTCTAGGTTTGTCATAGCCTTCCAGCCAAGAAGCAAATGTCTTCTGATTTCATGGCTACAGTCACCATCCACAGTGATTTTAGAGCCCAAGAAGAGGAAATCTGTCACTACTTCCACCTTTTCCCCTTCTATTTGCCATGAAGTAATGGGGCCAGATGCCATGGTTTGGGGATTCCCTGGCTCAGACGGTAAAGAATTTGCCTGCAATTCAGAAGACCTAGGTTCAATCCCTGGGTTGCAAATATCCCCTGGAGGAGGGCATGGCAACCCACTCCAGTATTCTTGCCTGGAGAATCCCCCTGACAGAGGAGCCTGGAGAGCTACAGTCATGGGTTGCAAAGAGTCAGACACGACTGATTGACTAAGCACACACACAGTCATGATCTTGGTATTTTTAACATTTAGTTTTAAGCCAGCTCTTTCACTCTCCTCCTTCACGCTCATCAAGAGGCTCTTTAGTTCCTCTTCACTTTCTGCCATTAGAGTGGTTCAGTTCAGTTCAGTCACTCAGTTGTGTCCAACTCTTTGTGACCCCATAAACTGCAGCACACCAGTCCCCCCCCGTCTATCACCAACTCTCGGAGTTTACTCAAACTCATGTCCATTGAGTCAGTGATGTCACCTAACTTCTAACCATCTCATCCTCTGTCTTCCCCTTCTCCTCCCACCTTCAATCTTTCCCAGCATCAGGGTCTGTTCAAATGTGTCAGTTCTTCGCATCAGGTGGCCAAAGTATTGGAGTTTCAGCTTCACTATCAGTCCTGCCAATGAATATTCAGGACTGAATATTCACACACATAATACATCTGAATTTGTTCATCATCTGATATGTGTCATATACACTCAAAGATAAACATAAGTTCTACTTTTTCATCTCTTGTCTACTAAGAATTATATCCAAACTGTTTTACCTCAGATCTTCATCATCCGTTTTCCAGTTACAGGGAGCACTGTATGTACATATTTCCCAGCAGTATTAGAAACAAGGATATAATTTTGCTTGATTTGTATAACCCTCTCAGGGCTATGCAACTAATGAATGTCATTCAAAAAGCAATCTTTGAAATACACCAATGGTGCATGTGTGTATGTGTGTTCATGCATGCACATGCGTGCCTGTGTGTATAAGGTAGAAAGGGCTTGAAAAATAGCTCTGTATTTTGGGGACCTTCTGACACTTACTATATGAATATTGAACGCTTTTCCCCCCAGATGCTCAGATATTTTGCCAAAATGTGCTAAAACAAAATCACTTAGAGACTATGAGCTAACCTAGAGATTAATAAAGCCTCTAACTTCACAGGCTTCCACAAATAATGATATGAAAACAACAGATAATTTTTAAGTGATCAAATATTTCAAGACTTCACTCTGTTTGTTTCTATGACATATTTATCCCATATGAAAGATTGGCTAAAGGAGTTGTAATGGCCTTCTGGGACAGGAAGAATAAGGTTTCTGAAGAAAATGTTAAATTAATTTTGATGGTGATGGAAAGTTAAGGAAGAGTTGTTAAGGGCTGGCTTGCTGCCCCAGGGTGGGGTTTTGTTTTGGTATCCTTTTAGGGCCTGCAGGTGTTTGGCACCAGTTAAAATCAGGGCCAGCTGTGATATTTCAGTTCTGATATTTCCTTCCCAATAGTTCTCAGAAGTGATGCTTTAGGGTGATGTCTTACACCTGATGTCTTCAACTTGTGTGGTACAAATATGAAGACTCTGTTAAATAACACCAGTTTTGCGACACCATTTGCCCTTTCTTTCCCACCCACAGGTCATGGCATCAAGGAGAAATAAAAATATTCGTCAGAGGTTCAAATATTCATATATATATATATTTTTTTAATTGAGCAGTTCATTCAAAAATGGTCATACACTAGAACCACCAAATATATGGTCTTGAGCAAAATAGAAATGCAGGATAACAAATTCTCTTTTGATTCTCATAGTAGATAATAATGCTTTTAAATCCTCTCACTGGTGAGATCCATACCTATTTTTGCAGGAATTTGAATAGTTTCTATTAAAAGCTACATTTTCTTTTAAGTTTATTTGAGTTGGAAAACCTCAAACCACAATGTATTTCATGCACATGTTCCCAAGGGTATGTTAAATAGGACCATACTGAGGTCATCTAGTAAGATTTTTAAGCTTTTTAAGAATTCTTTTAATGTACTTCACAATCTTGGCCTGATTAAAAGAAGATATTTTAAGAAAGCACTTGGAAACATGACTATTAAAATCTATATGCAGATAATCTATATTATACTTCTATAATGCACAGAGTTTTCCTCAGATAATGTATCGCTGAGGAAGAAAAAAACAATAAAACTCCCACTAAAAGGGTTTTGGATCAAAACTTCTCAGAGCTATCAGTAAACGCAGACCAAAACCCCCTGTAGTATTCTTGATTGACTTAACAGTGGAAGCCTGCAGGATCATTTTAACTGTGCAAAGGACTGCAGCATATAATCAGAGGATAAAAGGTAGACAACCTTGCATCTATCCAAGAAAAAAATCATTTGTAGTTTCCATTGAGTTAAATGGCAAGTTTTCTCAGAGCATGAGACTATGAAGACATTATTTTGGTTAGGAATACTTTCAAACATCAAGTAAACTTGTCTACCATGTTCAAACCAGAGATGAAATACAAATGGTCCACTTGATAAGTAGGTTCACAGAAAATTCTCTCCTGCTCTTTGATGCTTCTTTTTTTTTTTTTTTTGGTTAGACATACCCCTTTTCACTTCATCAAAGTTTCACTTCCTGCGCCATGTTCCAGGCCTTGTACTTCACCCAAATCAATTTTCAGTTGTACTAGCAGCTGTGCTGGCCAGGCCTACATGGAGAGCTGGGCCCCGGGCGCCAGTGGCGCAGTCCCACATCCGAACAGAAGTGGCCAGTTCCATGTACTGGGGGCCAAGAAACTCCACAGCTCATCAGGGGAAAAACAAGGGAGGACACCTTGAACGGAAATCATACTTTTATAGAAAATGGAAAACAAAAAGATTTTCAGTAATCAGAAAAATGATGGGCTAAGCACTTCTTGGCACAAAGTTTGCGGATGCATTTCCTTAAAAGGATATTAACTAGAGCTTGATGTCAAGCTGATGATCCCCATCTTCACAGCTACACTGGATTTGCCTTTATCCACTACATGATGATAAGTAAAAGATATCTTTTAGTAAAATATAACTGTGAAGGGCACCATAACCAGAGCTATTACTTTTTACTGAACATTTACCATTTAACAGTCCCTACTATGTGACTTTGATAAACATTATCCCATTTAACTTTACAGTATAGAGAAACGGTTCTATTTCATTACTTGAGTGTTGAGGAAACTGAAGCCTAGAAATCTTATAAAACTTCCCAACACTTCTGATTCCATGGTCTTAGCTATTATATTATGCTTAGTCCCTGGAGTTTCAAAGGCTTCTCAGCCAGCTCCACATATGAGTCAGTCAGTCCCACACAGTAGGGATAGTAGCCACTTGATTATTTGGAAACCTATACTTTATAAAGTTAACCAACTCACTCATCCCCTGATTCATGCATCAGTGAAATTTTACTGGATACTTGCTACTTAAGTCAACTTATAATTTATTTTTCAGAAAGTAAGAGAATTACTAAATTCATGCTAAATCCCTAGCATCTAGTACATAGTAAATGTTGAATACAATAAAAGGTTTGTTAAATGAACTTTCAGAGTAGTTCCCTTTTAGATATTAGGTATGTTTTCTTTAATAATTTCTTTAATAATTTATTTTTCAAAAATTTTAAAATTTATTTATTTTAATTGGAGGCTAATTACTTTATAATATTGTAGTGGCTTTTGCCATACATTGACATGAATAAGCCATGGGTGTACATGTGTTCCCCATCCTGAATGCCCCCCTCCCACCTTCCTCCCCATTCCATCCTTCAGGGTCATCCCAGTGCACTGGCCCTGAGTATCCTGTCTCATGCATTGAACCTGGACTGGTGATCTATTTCACACATTCCATGTGTATGGTAATACACATGTTTCAATGCTATTCTCTCAAATCATCCCACCCTCTCCTTCTTCCTCAGAGTCCAAAAGTCTGTTCTTTATATCTGTGTCTCTTTTGCTGTCTCCCATATTGGGTCATCATTACCATCTTTCTAAATTTCATATATATGCATTAATATACCGTATTGGTATTTTCCTTTCTGACTTACTTCACTCTGTATAATAGGCTCCAGTTTCCTCCACCTCATTAGAACTTATTCAAATGCATTCTTTTTAATAGCTGAGTAACATTCCATTGTATATATATGTACCACAGTTTTCTTATCCATTTGTCTGCCAATGGACATCTAAGTTGCTTCCATGTCCTGGCTATTGTAAACAGTGCTGCGATTAACACTGGGGTACACATCCCTCTTTCCATTCTGGTTTCCTCAGTGTGTATGCCCAGCAGTGGGATTGTCGGGTCATATGGCAGTTCTATTTCCAGTTTTTTAAGGAATCTCCACACTGTTCTCCATAGTGGCTATACTAGTTTGCATTCCCACCATCAGTCACTCATTATCAGAGAAATGCAAATCAAAACCACAATGAGGTACCATCTCACAACAGTCAGAATGACTGCTATCCAAAAGTCTATAAAATAAATGCTGGAGAGGGTATGGACAAAAGGGAACCCTCTTACACTGTTGGTGGGGATGCAAACTAGTACAGCCACTATGGAGAACAATGTGGAGACTCCTTAAAAAACTGGATATACAAAAATTTTTAACTCCCTGCTTTTTTCATCTTCTATAGTCCTGTCAAAATACCTAACGATAGAAAATCCTTCTAAAATAGCCAAACACTTCCAGGCATGGGAAAAGATGATACCCTTATTTCTTGTGCCAAACAGTCCTACATACAATTGTCATAGTAATCTTTGCTCATATTTAAAATGCTTTAATACTACACTGTTCTCTAGTCTTTCTAAAAATCCAATACTTTTATACACAGATTTTGGTATTTAAATTCCAAAGAAGAATGAAATCATGTATAAAAGAAACCAACTCTATTCTTGCAACTAGAGTATGACTATCAATAACCATAACTGTATGATTAAGAACTTTTCATGCTAGAACTGTAACAATTAGAATTTGGTTTTGGTGGATAAAAAGGTATTTTTCAGAGACTTTTGAGGGAGCAGAAAAAATTGGTATCCTGGCTTAGGATATATTATATTCTCTATTTGAAATTTTGTTTCAGTGCTAAAAATAAGCCACAGACCAATACTAGAAACTTCCTGTAGGTCCAAAGGAGTTCCGATCCAAAAATGAAAGTAATTAAACTGATCTACAAGGGAAAATTGAGAATGAAAATGCTATTTACCCAATATTCAATTTGAGCCAGCCCACAGAGTGAACAGTTTTAAGTGTGGGACCTTATATCCTTGTTTATCAAAGCCTAAAAAATAAGTAATCCTTGAATATATCTAATAATTTTTAAAATAACATTCCTGCTTTGGTGTGTTTATTCCCAATGAAACACAGGTGGAGCCAACAGAAATGCTGATGGAAGAACTCTCAGGAATTATCTCTAGAGAAATGTGCCCTGAGTTACAGAGGAAGACCTACACACCTCAGTTCTACTTGTAAGCAGGGGAATAATGGTAAAACCCACCCATTCCTCTACAACAGCTTAAAGCCAAAGCTTGGCCTCATTCAAACTTATGAAGTGAGATAACTGGCCCTCTGGTCTGTTACATTCAGGGTATACACACTGTTACCTCATCACAAGGGAATCACCAGCATTCACCACCAATGTAGTGCAGTGGGGACCCCTTAACAAAGACTCAGTCCGTATCAAGAAGACTCCCTTTCCTCCAATTCTTATTGACCATTCTTTCTCTTGGAACAAAGCCTTTCCATAATCACCATCTTGGCCAAAAAAATAGCATAGAGAAGAATTTCTGCATTAATCACCTTTTTTTTTTCCCTCCAGTAAATACTGAAATCATTGATTTGAATACATTTCAATTTTCCTTTAAACAGATATTCGTGTTAAGACAAAGGTAGCAAAGTTAGTTAGGTCAGTTATCTCCCTTAAAAAGTGTATTCCATTTTCAGCAACTTATTTCAAAGAAAAATCTACCATTATAAAAATGAAAAAAATGAAGAGAAAGACTATAATTTTGAAATGTTGCAAGCTGACAAGATACATGAATAATCACAGTGAAAGTTTCACAGAAAAAGGGAGCTCCTCTACATTATGGGATTAATATGTGAACTTGAGCAATGGTAAATTGCTTGCAGTAAGGCTGTTTAAATAACATCAAAACTTATTATTCTGACCTTATCTCAAAATAATCATTCGAACAGTGTTATAGAAGAAATATTTTTTCAGATGATCCCAACTTCTGAAATTCAAGGATCTATAAACAATGTACAGCATGAATCTCTATTCAATTTTATTTCTTCTTCATGAATATTGCACATTATTCAAAGCATCTAGATGTCTCTAATCAGCAAAATTAATGATGACTTCTCTATCCATTTTAAAATAGCCATATGGTGAGAGGGGGACTGTAACTCTGAAAATTACACATTTCTTACTCCTGCTTCTTCCTGCAGAGAATGATCTCTGAGTGCCTGATCCCAACTCTCAATTGTTTTTATTCCATTTTTCAGGAAAAAAAAAAATGCCCTGACCTTGAAAATGTCATGTAGGGACTGCTGGAGAAATATGTTAGATCTAATTGATATAAAGGTATAATTGTAGACAGCCAGTTCCAAATCTGATTATTTTTTATTTCAGATGCATAATTTACCTAGAGTAAAAAATCATGTGATATGACTTTTCAAGACCAATGGCTAATGTACATGTATATGAATCAGTCTGGATAGAAAAAAAGAGGTAAACTCTTGTGTTTTTACCAAAACATCCTAAAAATTTCAAAAAACAAACCTGGGGTTCTGCAAACACATTCTTCATGTTGTTAATCGGGCCATACGGGACTCCACTTCCTTCAAAGAGCTGTAACCACTTGCTGGTCATTTCTTCTTTAAACCTAGGAACAGATAAAAAAAACAGATGCGCCTTTATACTTAAAGAACACAACCTTTTTTCTCATACAGCCCTCTTTGAAAGCAACTGATAATGACAAAAATATGTTTCTTTAACTTTCCTTATGCCTAGTTTTGACAGAATGTTGTCAACATGAAACAATTTGAGTTGCCCTGTAAGCGATAAGAATAGTCACTCAGGTCCCCTTGTTTAAAAACCCACCACAGAGTTGAAATTCCTCCTATTTCTTCCCCTATGAACTTTTTGACAGAGAGTCCATCAGAGAAGAAAGATTAGGTATAAAATGAGCTTTTGTATTAACCGAGCTTCAAATGTGGTGTTGAACACTTGATGAACTTAATAATGATAATATAATATTACTGCAGTTTTGAGCATAATGTCATTTACAAAGTGGTTTTTTAGATCTCAGGAATAGTATATGAGGTTAAGATAGATACAGATATGCTAAATTATTCCTCAAAACAAAAAAATAAACTAGTGAATCTATTTTAAGAGAAAGCTATATGTTTTATCTACATTATATTTAAGGCACATCAGAATTAACAGGCACAACCACTGGCCTGAAAAAAAAAAAAAAAACCTTAACTATTTAGTTACTTGCACTGTAGCTTACTGATCAGAACAAATGGAGACATACAAAGACTGGTATCTAAATTCATCCAAGCCCTTTACCTCTGTTTGTTTCCACTATAACTTAAAATTGGACTTCTCAGACACAAAAGCTTATCTGATGTCCTTTTTATGTCTTAAGGGAAGGGGACCTACTTCATTAATGAAATATACTGTCTTTTGGTTTTCTGTTAAGACAGTGAACACAAGAAAAAAACTTGGATCCTTAAAGACAACTCAATACTCATAGTTCATAATATATGAAGAATTTTAGAACTGTTAGCTGTTAAAATAGTAAACTTTTTTTAGTTAAATAATAATATAGGTTAAAAGGGATTTTTTTTAAGAGTTAGCTGTAGTGAATTATTAGCAGCACATACTGAAGTATTAAAGTATTAATGCTTCATCAATATGGAAGAACTACTGGAAATATAGAAATATTTAATATTCATGGGCTTCTATTCAGCTTTTAGACATAGCTAGAGTTAATCTCAAATCAGTAGATTCTATGGGAATTTGTCAAAGAAATTGATTTCTTCCACTATTTAAAAAAAGGATAAATACAGTATCAATATTTTAACCATACTTCTTTCATTGCCATCTAACAGATAAAAAGACTGAATTAATGTAGTCTCTGAAAGACAAAATATGAACAATTGTGCTCAATCATAAATTTTCATATAAGGATCTCATAAAATTTTTTAATGAAGGCAGGATTATATTTCACTGCTGCTGCTGCTGCTAAGTCGCTTCAGTTGTGTCCGACTCTGTGCAACCCCATAGACAGCAGCCCACCAGGCTCCCCCATCCCTAGGATTCTCCAGGCAAGAACACTGGAGTGGGTTGCCATTTCCTTCTCCAATGCATGGAAGTGAAAAGTGAAAGTAAAGTGGCTCAGTCATGTCCAACTCTTAGTGACCCCATGGACTACAGCCCACCAGGCTCCTCTGTCCATGGGATTTTCCAGGCAAGAGTACTGGAAAGGGGCGCCATTACATTTCAACAGGAACGAAATTAATCCTATTTATACATCCACTTGTTTTATAACCATCTAAGGAGTGCCTACTATACACCAAGCATTGATTGTTGTTGTTGTTGTTGTTTTAGTCACTAAATCTTACTCTTCGTTGGACTTTTGTGACCCCATGGACTATAGCCCACCAGGCTCCTCTGTCCATGGGTTTTCCAAGGCAAGAATACTGGAGTGGGCTGCCATTTTCTTCTCCAGGGGATCTTCTGACCTAGGTATCAAACCTGCGTCTCCTGCACTTGCAGGCAGATTCTTACTACTGAGCCACCTGGAAAGCTCAGGCATTGATTACTGCCTCTAAAAATATTGCCTTCCTTTTCTTCTCCATTATGATAAAGACTTTTCACTACACAGGGCCCAATTTCACTACATTATGGCCCAATAATGTTAACTATCCCTATTTAATATATAATAAAATTTCTCACTTCTAAGTACTGAAAGATATTCTGTCATGGGAACACTACAACGCAAGATTAAATGTCTTTTGAATTAGTGGATTCTTCACATCCGTGTTTTCTGCTCAATGACTGTTAAAGTCATCCCCTGGCCAAGATTTCCTAAGATATACAGATAGATAGATATCACCAAAATGATATACGTTGAAAGAATAGAAGTGGTACTTTGAACCTGGAATCTTTCCAATTAGGGTATCAATTATTTAAGTGTTAATAAACAGAGTGTTATAATGGTTCGTATGGTACATTTTCAAGACAAATGAATTTATCACCACTGAACTCACCCAAGAGGCCTGAAAGATACACACAGAAAACGCATGTCAATATCTAAACAAACCCGTAGCTACAGTCTGGCCAACAAAAACTCAGGGGAATATTTGAAGTTTTAGTATTTATATAAGCTTTTCACCACTGAGCAAGACAGCGATTTATTTCACGTTATGGAAAACATCGGATGCACTCTGGATGTGAGACTAGAGAGAAATGCAGCGTCTGGAGCTGAAGTGTGACCACTGTTTGTATATTTGTGTGGGTGTGGGCGTGGACGTGTTCATAAATGCCTTAAACTCAATCAGTCAGAGACCAAACATCACTGCATTCCACTACTCCCAGAGGACATACCCATCATTTTCTTCTGAAAATCTATCTCTTGATCTAAATCTGATGTAGAATCCTTTCCTTTATCTATGCAAAAAAAATTAAAAAAACCCTGTAAGCACAAGTTTTTATGAACCACAAAAATTTTGCTAAAAAAAAAATGCAAAGAGCTGATTTAAATCACTCAGGGCAACACAATCCTGAGCCAAGACAAGAAGGGTGTCCTTGGATCTGGCCCCAAAGCTAGAGGCCTCCTCTGGGAAGTTATCTGGAGACTCATAAAACAATTCAGACTTAACTGTGAACTTAATCAACCAACCCATATATTTAATTCTACATTTCTGTTGAATTCACTTGATGCCAAATGGTTACTGTTAATCAGATTACACCATTTAGGAAGACTTGAGTTTAAATTTCTTAACATCAAAATTTAACCTATAAAACAAACCTGAATTCTTCTCTTTAGAGACTGGACTAAAGTTGCAGCCAAATTCAAGACCACAGAGCAACTAGTAAGAGATCCATGAAGGTAAGATTTGGAAATAATCAATAAATTATTATTAATAATTGTTATAATAAATGGTAATTATTTCATTAATATTTAATTATTACTCATTAAGGAAAATATTAATAAATGATGATCATTAANTATTCTCCTTTGATCAAAAGGAAACTCAGATTTAGAAAATTAACCTGTTCAAATTCAAATAGCTTCCCCCCTCCCAATGTTTTTGGGATATAGCAAACAAAAATCACATATATTTAGTTTGTATAATAGGATTTTTTAAGGAGAACAATATGATGATTTTAAAATATGTATACATTATGAAATGACTACCAAAATTAAGTCAATCAATGGATCCATCACCTCACAGTTATCATTTCTGTGTATGTGGTAAGAACATTTATTTGTTTTGAGTATTTGATATAGTATTATTACCTATAACTACCATATTATGTATTAGAGCTCAGAATTTTTCATCTTTTAGCTGACAGTTTATTTCCTTTGACCAGTATCTCCTCATTTCCCCGACACCATATCCCTTGGCAACCAGTATTCTACACTCCGGTTCTATGGGTTAAACTTTTTTTAGATTCCACACATAAGTGAGTGAGATCACACGGTATCTGTATTCCTGCGTCTGGCTTATTTCACTTAGCACTAAGATGCTTCTTCACTTTCATCCAATATACCTCAAGGCAAACCTCTTGACATGAATACTCATTCATTCCTATGCTTTTCACAGGTTTGTTGTGTGCCAGTCATGGGGATTACAACAATAAAAAAGAAAGTCATTGTATCCAGAGACCACATTGTCTAATGGAGAACACAGTTATGAAAATTTATGAATTACAGTGCAGGATGCTGAGACAAAAATAGGAATGAATAACTTCCAGCTGAAGCACCAAAGAGGGAGACCTGCACAGGGCCTGGGGGAGTCACAAAGAGTTCAAAAATGAGGCGACACTTGAGCCAGGTGTTGAAGGATGAGTTAGAATTTTCCATGCAAAAGATGGGAATAAGAACCTTCAGGCAGAAAGATCAAGGTGTACAAAGACCCAGTCTGAAAAGAATCTGAAATCTCCTGTGTCTTGAGTAGCAAAAGATGAAATGGAAAAGGGAGGTTAGAACCAAAGTATGAGGCACCTCATGAGCTCTGCTAAGGATATTCCATTTACACTGGCAAAGAGGAACCCAGAGAGGTCTTTCATTAGGGGACTGACAAAATCAACACTGATACTGAGAACAGAAGGAGACTGATGAGTTTAGAGAACAAGAAACTTGACAGGAGGCACCATGCTGTCTACCCCTGATGCTTCTTAAATCTGCCTCCTCATCAATATCCTCCATATTATTGTCAACCAGAAGCAAGTTTTCAATTGAAAAAATAAGTTTTCCAGACATTCTTACACCTTTCTGTTACTATGCTATTTATCTGTTTCCAATCTATCATTACTGCTTGAGCCTCTGAAATCTGACTTGGTCATCAACACCTTTTGTTACCCAGTCTCCAAGGGTCTACAGTGACCACTTGACAGACCCAGTATTCTTTCCACAGTCCTCATCCTACTTGCTCTCTGTGCAGTATTTGATGCTGTGGATCCTGTATTTAACTCCTATGATACAATACCTTTTGGGATTATTAATACCTCTTTGGCCATTTCTGTTTTATTATTATTATTATTATTAATTCTTTAACTTTTTTCTTCTAATCCCAATAGTCTTCATTTTCTTTTATGCACTTAAGGAATCTTATTGTTGCTATGCAGATGATATCCAAATTCATATTTCTAGTCCTGATCTTGCTTGAGTTCTCCTTTTCTGGTTACCACAGAATATTTTCACTCAGCTGCAGTTCAGTTCAGTTCAGTTCAGTTCAGTCGCTCAGTCGTGTCCAACTCTTTGCAACCCCATGAATCGCAGCCCGCCAGGCCTCCCTGTCCATTACCATCTCCCAGAGTTCACTCAGACTCACGTCCATCAAGTCCGTGGTGCCATCCAGCCATCTTATCCTGGGTTGTCCCCTTCTCCTCCTGCCCCCAATCTCCCTCCAGCATCAGAGTTTTTTCCAATAAGTCAACTCTTCACATGAGATGTCCATGCGATGTCAGCTTTAGCATCATTCCTTCCAAAGAAATCCCAGGGTTGATCTCCTTCAGAATGGACTGGTTGGATCTCCTTGCAGTCCAAGGAACTCTCAAGAGTCTTTTCCAACACCACAGTTCAAACGCATCAATTCTTTGGCGCTCAGCCTTCTTCACAGTCCAACTCTCACATCCATACATGACCACAGGAGTGTTACCCCTATAAACACGACTTGCCC
This sequence comes from Redunca redunca, assembly GCA_006410935.1. Lineage (NCBI taxonomy): Eukaryota > Metazoa > Chordata > Mammalia > Artiodactyla > Bovidae > Redunca > Redunca redunca. The sequence goes on from SJYQ01007282.1 coordinate 164,865, forward strand.
ATGGATGATTCAACCTCCATTTTCCCCATAAACCTAATATTCCACTTTGCCTGAACTCAAACCCTTGGCTAAATCTGGAACTTTGCCTTCTCATCATTTCTTATAATTTATATATAGTTGTACCGAAGAATCAACTTTTCAAAAGTTAAGCTTCATTCCTCCATTCCCACTATTACTATCCCTATCCAGGCCTTTGATTCATAACACATGGTCTATGGCAATAATTGATTAAAAACTTACTGCCTCCAGGGACTTCCCTGGTGGTCCAGTGGCTAAGAATCTGCCTTCCAGTGTAGGGGACACAGGTTCAATCCTTGGTAGGGGAACTAAGATCCTACATGCTGCAGGGCTACTGAGCCTATGCACCACAACTAAAGAGTCTGTGTACCACAACTAGAGAAACCTAAGCACTGCAATGAGAAGCCTGGACACTGCAACTAGAGAGAAGACCCCATATGCCACAATGAAAAGCTCATGTACCTCAAGGAAGAGGCAATACAGCCAATTAATTAATTAATTAAACAATAAAACTTACTGCCTTCAATTTCCTCCTTTCCATAAATCACAAATTTTAGATGTCTCAAATCCATCCAACTGCTTTCTTACCCAAGATCATTACCTCCTTGCATACTAGAAAACCAGACTGCTTCTTGACTGTTATAGCCCCATCACTTAAAATATAGTCTGCACTCAACATTTGCTGAATGAATGAATATATGACTCTTTGGGAATAATAAGAGTTTGTTTATTTGCCTGGTGCACAGCAAGCCAAACACTGAGACAATGAGGTTTGCAGCAGAGAAAGGGCTTCTTCCGAAAGCAGCCAAGTCAGAAGAACAGGGGAAGTCTCAGATCTGTCTTCCTGAAGGCCAAGGGGCTAGGGATATTTAAGGGATAAAAACTGAGGCGTGGGGAGCAGCATGGGGAAAGGTAATTGCAGACATGGAAAAGGGGAGGCAGTTGTTGTTCTGAGGAGATGCAACCAAGCCACAGGCTTCTTTGTCGGAGACGTGCTCAGAAAATAGCAGCACTAGCCTGCCATGGGGGTGGAGATTCTGGCCCTCTGACATCAAAAGATCACAAAGTCGATATTTGCACATGCCCAGAGAGAGGATCAGAGGTCTTAACCTGTCTCAGTGATCGCAAGCTGGAAGTGGACACAGCTGACTCCAAGTTCCTAAAAAACAACTCGGGCAAACATCCTATTGCTCCAGTTATGTGACTCTTGGAGGACATGGAAACTTTTATAAAAAACAATCAAAGCAAGGCTAACCAGTAAGGGCAGGTCACAATTCACCATTTATCTAGGGTTAACTGACAACTACCCTAGGTTTCACCTCAGTCACATTAGCTTGCAATGTTTCGATTTAGGGACTTTCTATGTTATCCAGAGAACCACAAGGTTCAAATGTAAGATACGAACATATTAGAATATGGCTTTATGTTACAAAAGCATTCTTTAATTCACATAATGATCTCTTCATATAATTGGAAATATGAATCAACTTACTAAAAAGTTTTGTATATTTATGCAAAAGTAGAAATGTATACCTGTCTTATTGCTATACTATCTCTATGGTAGAATCATGGACTTACAACTACAGACTTCTGAAAATAAATTTAGACGTTTATACATCTTAAACCTAAAATCCATTAATCTTTTTAAATTTTCACATATTAGTTCCATCCCCTTACACACACACACACACACACACACACACACAAAACAAAACAAAAACACTAGTGGATTTCCCTATTAGACTATGAAGGTGGCTCTCCAGAATAGTGGAAAGCTCTCTTAGCACACCACCTTCTAGATACACAGACAACTAGACTCAGAAAACTGTGCTTTCAAATTCAAATTAGTTAGGGGGAAAACCTAAAAAGCTAAATAAATATCTTGCAGAGACAACAAAAACATTGGAGAATTATAAAATGTGTTATTTGTAAACTGGTGAAAACTGAATACAAAACTTTACAAAGAGCTTCCCCGGTGGCTCACTCCTTGGAAGAAAAGTTATGACCAACCTAGACAGCATATTCAAAAGCAGAGACATTACTTTGCCAACTAAGGTCCGTCTAGTCAAGGCTATGGTTTTCCCTGTGGTCATGTATGGATGTGAGAGTTGGACTGTGAAGAAGGCTGAGCGTCAAAGAATTGATGCTTCTGAACTGTGGTGTTGGAAAAGACTCTTGAGAGTCCCTTGGAGTGCAAGGAGATCCAAACAGTCCATTCTGAAGGAGATCAGCCCTAGGATTTGTTTAGAAGGAATGATGCTAAAGCTGAAACTCCAGTACTTTGGCCACCTCATGTGAAGAGTTGACTCACTGGAAAAGACTCTGATGCTGGGAGGGATTGGGGGCAGGAGGAGAAGGGGACGCCAGAGGATGAGATGGCTGGATGGCATCACTGACTCGATGGACGTGAGTCTGAGTGAACTCTGGGAGTTGTTGATGGACAGGGAGGCCTGGCGTGCTACGATTCATGGGGTCGCAAAGAGTTAGTCGGACATGACTTTGTGACTGAACTGAACTGAAGTCTTAGTTTTTAAAATGTGGCAATTGAAGAATGAAATTGCTTTTCAAGATAAAACACTTCCTGAGTTTTCAGCCACATTGAAACTTTCATCATACACACTAATTTACCCAGGTTAGGATAGCGAGATGGTCTTCACAGCAGGTATTTTATAAGAATAATGTACATTCTATTGGCATATTGCATTGGATATTTCCTCAGCAAATTCCAGCAAATAATTAACTTCTCTGCAAACAGGCACTGGATGTCAACAAGTCCTTCTATGCAAAATATTGCTATTAAGGTAGGGTCCAGTAGACACTGTAATGTGTAATTGTTGCTGATTCATATTACACAGATTTGTGATAAACCAATTCTGAGACTGTATTCATATCACATAGTATATCTGAAGATTTTAAGGTTCCACCTAGACAAGTCAACCTTTGAAAGTAAACATTCAAATATTTATAGTAAATTTGAAGGATTATAAGATCATTGCTCCCAAGCAAGCTCAGGGATGACAGAAATGAAGGTAGAATAGGTTTGTCTAATTTGGTCTCCCAAAATCTGAGGGTAAATCTGAAGGCAAATGGAGATTTGAGCCAACACGGAGTGTAAAGCCAAAAGTTCACGCATTTTCTTTTTTTAAAAGGAAGATAACTGTAAATCTGCACAGTTTTTAGCTTTCCTGCAAAGCTGGTGCAATTCAACTCAGTAACTTTCTTTTCCTTTCTTTCTTTTAATTTACCCTAGGTCTTTGTTGCTTTGGGAAGGCTTTCCCTAGTTGCAGTGAGCAGTGCAGGAGCGTAGAGGGGCATTCTTCATTGTGGAGCACAGGCTTCTGGTTGTGGTGGCTTCTCTTGTTGTGGAGCACAGGCTCTAGGCATGGGCTTCAGTAGTTGCAGCACACGGGCTCAGCTGCTCCCATGCTTGTGGAATCCTCCTGGCCCAAGGATGTCCCTCACATTGGCAGGCAGATGCCTAACCACTGCACCACCAAGGGAAGTCCATGTTGGTGCATTCTTTATGTGTGTGAGCATGTGTGTGTGGGTTTGTGACTGTGCACACATGTAAGTGTCTACATGTGCTTATATGAGAAAGGAATTCTCCAGGGCCTGGAAAGGCAGTGGCTGAGATAGCCTATTCAGGAACACATGAACACCGACGTTTTCTTTATGCATGGGAGATACGGTTCATGGGCTAAACCAAATTCACAGAGAAAGATTCTGAGTTTCCAATACACGTCAAATAATTAAGTGAGGTATCACTGAAAGTTCACTGACTATTATAGTGGAAGGAAAATCTCAAAATAATGGCATTATGGATGATTTGATGGCTGTGTTAATATCCTCCACCTGGTAAGAGGAAGGGTGCTTTTCTCAGTTTTTGTGAATTTGGGTCTTTGTTCTAAATTAGGAGTTGTCATATTTCTGGAACTGAAGAGAAAACTACAGCCAACCAGAATCTAAACTTTCAATCCAGCCAACAGTTTACTTAATTCACTCACTTAAAATGTTAATTCTTTATAATACCTATTCATAATCTCTTTAAGCCCATATTTTCCCCATTATGTACAACTCCCACCCATCAGCTGTTGATTTACAGTGAAAGCTATTTTTTAAGATAGTAGAATTAATTTTTGAACTTGTATTCCCTAATTCTATAGATTCATAAAATCCATATTCACCTCTGTTTCATTGCTTATGCATCTAGAAACAGTGGTCAGAAATAAGATAGAGTGTGTTTCACACATCACTCATTCACTGCCTCTCTTGCTTCCTTTTGTTCACTAGACAGAGGAGCATCAGAGAGCAGCAACACTGGGGGAAGAGGGCAGATAACTGAAAAAACTTACGTATGATCCGTCTCTTGAGAAGGTAGTCTGAAGCCCTACAAGAAGACTATCCTACACTTCCATCTGTAAATCATAGCCAATTCTTCCAGTTACCAGAGGGAAACTTTCTTTCATTTATGTTATACATTGTTTAACTTGGAAAAGTAAAGTAAGAACTTTGGAATAACACCTAAGATAACAGTCTCATAGTAATCAGTGTAATCATATAAAATAGTCTGTTTTGGAGTTTAAGATTACTTAAAAAAATTGAGCTACAACTGTGGAATGTTTGATGTAAGGAGTAGAAACCAGGTTATACACACCAAGAGCAGATAAACAACTAGAGATGTTTAGCTTGAAAGAAAGATTTTATGATGATATCAGAGCTGTCTTCAAATATTTGAAGGCTTGACAGTAGATGAACTTGGAGGCAAATTTTATATTGCAATAATGAGTAAGTAAAGGAACTAGGAGTTTTAGAGGAGTAAATTTGAACTACTATAAGGAATTAATGGTAACAATCAGATATTGATTGATTTAACTGGGTAGGAATACAAATAGAAAGGTCATAATAGAGTTCTGTTGTTAAAAGACGCTGTAGAAGAAACTGGGGCACCAAAATTTGGGCATTTGGGGAGTTAGATTAATTCAGTTTATTGACACTTTCAAATCTGATATTCTGCAATTGTATGAAATTATAGCACTGACTCTGCTGCTGCTGCTGCTAAGCCACTTCAGTCGTGTCCAACTCTGTGTGACCCCATAGCCAGCAGCCCACCAGGCTCTCCCGTCCCTGAGATTCTCCAGGCAAGAACACTGGAATAGGTTGCCATTTCCTTCTCCAGCACTGACTCTAGCAA